>JAJJMC010033249.1:117870-138924 GCA_023531435.1 Papaver californicum | reverse complement strand
CCCCCCCCCCCCCCCCCCCCCCCCCCCCCCCCCCCCCCCCCCTGGGGGCGGGGCGTGGGGGGGGGGTCTGGAGAGGCCAGAGAGCAAAAATCAAAAATCCAGAAAATTCTGCTCATGATCGTGATGAAGAAGATGGAGATTTTGTTGCGAAAAGTTTAAGTTTACGTGGCGAAAAGTTTATAGATTTCGTTGCTAAAGCTTTTAACTTTGCAATGTTTATCTTCATTTGCCACATTTATCTTCAGGAAACAGTTATCCCTCTGTAACAGTGAGTCTGTAACTTTTATAAACGTTGCAAACTCACTGTTTTCAATATTTTCAATCTTTTTCATTATTTTCAAACACTTTGAGCTATGTACCAAACTTTTGAGGGTGTTTTGAGCAATATGAGCTAAACCCCATATGCTGAGGTGACGGAGGAAGCCATTTTTCAAATAAAAGTGGTATATTTCTATTTTAATTAATTTTTGCAATTTGTTTTATGATTATTTACCTTGGTTGAAATTTGATTTAATGATTTTTCTTAAAAAGTTTTGATTTCGTTAGATGGTACATGCTTAGCCTAGGTTTTAGATGTTCCATGCTTTTGTTATACAATGGTTATTTTGAGAATCTACTATTGCAACATATTAGAATCAAATTAAATGTAAGAATTGCATAATTATAATTATTGAATTAAATCACTTTAATTGGTTAATGGTGAAATCCATAACCTCAGTATTTTGTTAATATTATGTTTATATTTTGTATATATTTTTAGATTAAAATTAACTTATCAAATCTAAATTCAATCTTCACAAGTTCGAGCGAACGATACTTTATTTACCACTATTTACAAAACCATCAATTTTTGGCGCTGCTGCAGGGAACTTGTTTTTAGATTTCTTTTTAGGTTAATTAGTTTAGTTAGATTATTTTTTTTATTTATTTCACGTTTTTGGGTATTTTCTTTGTATTACAGGTTTTGGATCAAAAAGAAATTTGAGTTAAAGATTATATTGATTGATTAAAGACTTGGAGTCAAAGACAAATAGAAAAGAACGGAAAAAAGAAGACAATTTTTTTAGTTAATATTTCTTTTTTAGCATTTTTATTATTCTTTATAGAAAACTGTATTAGGAAATTCTTTTTATTTTTGTAATTATTTTAGGTATTTTTATATTTTTTTTTTATTTTTGGACTTTGAACTTTGAACTTTTGGACATTATATATATTTTCTTTTTTAAACCCTACGGAAGGGTATTAAATATAAACTGCACAGGGAAGGACGACAATTACGATACTGTCTCGACCCCTCGGGTTCGTACACTGACATAGGAAATGGTGGCCCGAGTCGACTACAACCGATTCATCCCTCGTCTGGTACAGGAGGTAAGACTCGATCAACCCATGAATCCCTTGCAAGTGGGTTTGCTGTATTCCTTCGTAATGCATATATGTTGAGGACTTGAATACGAAATTTACTTTTCTAGTAAAGGGCAGAAACTGGCCATATAAGATAAGGTTTCGGATTTCATCACCGTATCCTTTCTGCCCGACTTAGGAACACGTTACCTACGCGAACCTAAGCCTAAAATTTGACTAGAAAGAAACCTACAGGGTATCGAGCTTATTGGAAAATCATTCAAAAGGACTGTATTTGTTACTTTGTTAGCATAATTTAAAGTTCAGGAATATTTATTTTAAGTTGATTAGAGCCGCCTTGTAACCCAAGGAAAATTTGCCAAAGAGGCAGGGTTATCAAAGCTCCTTAGATCTTATTTTGTTTCTATTCGACTTAATCTAATTCGGATCGTACTAAGAGATTTGATAAAACTGTAACTAGTTGCCTTTTGGAAGAATAGAAGCTGGTCTAGAAATAATCTAAGTGGAGCCATCATGCTTTTTGTTTGCTAGATTCAGCAGGTTTGAATTGGTTGAGTCGTCCTTTTTTGTGTATGTTTAGAACCCCTTCCTGTTAGGATTTATTTTCTTAGATTTTTTGTAAACTTATTAGGAAAGTTTTGTTAGAAAATGTCGAACTGGTATTACGATAGCCAATACAATGAATATCCGACTGAGTTTCAAAACGGGCATTACCCTTACTATGACCATAGTTTGGATAGTACTTGGGACCACTACCAACCTTCTGAAGGTTATGGTTCATACCAAGGTGATCCCAATTACTATTCGTACATACACCCGTCTTATGAACATGAAAATGAGAAAAATTCTAGTTCTTTGACTTAGAGGGATGCCCTAAAGCTTGTGCAATCTAGTACTTATAATGAACCTATTATGCCTCTAGAAGAATCACACGAGCAGTTGCGACCTAGCGATCTTTATGATCTAGTTGTTTCTATAGAGAATTCCGTCAAGGAGTTGACTGAGGATACAAGAAGAATCATAAAGCAGATGACTGAGAATATAAAGCAGATGACTGAGTATAGAAATAGGTTCCTATTAAGTGTGAACAAAAGTTCTGCAAAGAATAATATTGCTCAAAATGATCTTAATTTTCAATATAGTGATACCCTTGATAATTATTCACCTAGTCAAGAGGACGTGGATAGAATTGGTAACACTACTTATTTAGACGAGGTTCAAACATCTTCATATTATTATGATGATGAGGATAGTATTGGTGAAGAACTTGAAATATACAAGCAGAGTGATCAAGAAATTGTCACTCCAATTGTGCTTCATGGTGATAATGTTATTTTTGTTTCAAATCCAAATAATTTTAATGATTATTCACCTATTCAAAAGGAAGAGGATTTGACTAGAGATACCACTATTTTAGACGGTGAAGAATTTTCTTGTTTTGAATCCGATAATGGTTTAGAAGAACGAGTTTTTCCTGAGACTAGTGATTTAGAGTCTGACGATTCAAGATAATAGTCTCTGACGAAGATGAGAGACTCATAGAGAATTTTAATTTTAGTCCAATCTGAGAGTAATGTCCACCCTAAGTTTGGGGGTACCGATGATTCTTTGTCTTTGAAGGATTCCCTCGAGAAGTTGAAAGCTAGTGATCCAAATACCTCTCTAGAAGAATCACCTCTCATGATATATGAGAAGTATTACAAACACAGACCGCTTAGTTTGGAGCAAAGATTGAGAGTTCTGGAATGCTAGAGATTATATGCTGATGATGATCAGTCTTGTAGTGACTCTCCGTTCCACAAAGAATATATAGATAACTCTGTGTATGATTGTGTATATGATTTTCCTAATTCCATAGATGAATTTATCTCACAAGATCATTCACTCGAATTAGAGGTTGTTTCTAGACCCCTAGACTTCCAAAAGTTACCTAATTTAGGGTTAGAATTGTGTGTTTCTCAATTTTTATTGGATCACTTTGCATCTAAATACCTAGAGGACTTGCCTGTTCCTGATATTGTGCATAAACTAATTGATATCTCTACCAGTTTTCAAGATCATCTTCAAACTAGATTCCCTAAACCTGTTGATGTCCAGAAACAAGTTCAGTTGTTAGAGACCCATCCTCTGGTAAATATGGTCTACCCAGGAAATAATACCAATATTGACTTTGTTTTCCCACCAAAATATTTTCTTCCATATGTGGGAATGTTTGAATTTCAAATGTGTCAGTTATTAATTTTTGAGACTAAGCCTAATTACTTTAGGAGATTAGAATCGACGCATTTGCTTAAGAATGACCACCATTTTCATAGTATTCAACTGTGTGGATCAAATATGATTAACTTTGAGGATCCACAATTATTCAGGTTATTATTATGTGCCTTAAATGTATTATTTGAGTTTTTCCAGACTCTACAACCTGATCTTCCGGATCCTTCCTATGAGGAAAGTCAGCCTAAAGAGATTTATCTAAACCCTTTCATAGAGCCCGAACCTGAACCTCAACTAGATGTAGTTGTCATAAACAAAACACTAGATATGGATAAGGTTGTACTCGGATTGTTTACTTTCTGGGCCTGCTGTAATTTCCTTCTATTTTGGATAATATTGTTTTATTCAGATGACCGACATTTGTTCCGACTATTGCTATATGATTTAGAGAGGTGACTAATTCTTTCTTAGTCTGGATGAACACTTTAAACTTAGCACTTCTTGGGAGGTAACTCATGATCATGCGACACGATAATATCTTTCCTTAAATCATTTCCTTCAATTGGTAACAGTTTCTCCTTGTTCATATATTTAATCATTCATCTTTAGAACATTGAGGACAATGTTAGATTTACGTTTGGGGGGTAAGGTAGAAACTTTTAGTGAAACATGAAACTCCAAAGTCTAAAAACTTGTGAACAATTTAGGATGACACGTACCATTCTAGGTAGATGGAAACTTAGATCTTTTTCTATAAGAATTGGTATGCCTAGTTAAATGGTCTATTCATAAAAGGATGCCTAGCTCAGGTGTTAGAAACAACATGATAGTTTTCACCATATCTCAGAATCTATCTCGACCATATCATCTTCTGTTATTATTTTAGTAATTTTTGTGCTTCTCTAAGTGATTTGGTGGGACACTAATATCGAATTATTATCGCTGTCAGGATGAAGTTGAGTGTTTGAGATCAAACCTCATTATTGTATTCTTAAGAGCATTATTAAAAAAAAAATCGAGTATTGACACTTTGATAACAATATGTGTGTGTTCTCCCTGTTTCTGTCGCCTAAGTAAGCGTGGAATGCAGGATCCATGTGAACTATCATGTAATCTGCTGAAAAGGACCATGCGCTTAGATTCAAAAGATCTAATCCTGTTGTCAGTATAAAGATAATTATTTTATTTTCAATAAATCGACCGCTGGGGCCCTTGTATATGCCAGTTGAGTCGATATTAGTATAAGGATTAAGACTAGAGGGAGCATATCTCAATCCATTAGGGTTCATCCTGGCAGTGACCTTCAGACAGATATGGGAAACACCGTTCACAAATATCACTGGGACACCCTAAGAACGGCGTATCAAAAACTCTAAATCTCATCATACACCATCAAATTGTGTTAGCGAGAAAGTTATACGAAACAAAATATAGGTTCACAAACATGGCTATTCTAAGCATATTCCATCAAAGGATTTAACCCAACTGAAATATCAAATAAGTAGACAAATATATTTAATCCTATTAATTATGCGCATATGTTATTGTGTTGTACAGAACCGGTGAAGCAACAACTAATTTCATCATTAAGTCAATAAACAATATCAAGAATTAATCTAATAAAATTATAATAGTCTTTTATTATATAAATCAATTCATCAACCTCAAACTCCATGTGGTTTCAATATAAAACCCTAGTTACAAAACTAATTAGAACACGACACTGGGTTTCTTAAAACCCATAAAAATAATCAACTAAAGAAAAGAAATTAAACCGTTAACCGTCGTCACCGGCAACAATCTTCTTCTTCTCTCTTTTTTTTCTGGTCTGCGGCTCAAAAAGAGGACGTCTCTCTGACCACTGTTCCCTTCTCATCTGCCAGTCGTAACTCTCCAAAAGTTCCAGAAAAAAACTGAGAAGGAAAACTCTACCCCAAAACCCCCCGCCTTCTTCTCTTTATATTTTTTATATGGTCATCAAAAACAAAAAACTCCACCGACCACCTTACACCACGTCACCACCTACTCCACCTATTCTCTTCTCAAACCTCACTCTAGCCACGTGTTATATCAATATCTAGCCCCACTGTCTTTTGCTGACCATTCAACTTCTCACTTTTTCAATCTCACACCAAACAGAAGAACTAAAGAAGCTCCACCTTTTCCTAGCCATATTTTACACTTTTACTCTCTTTTCTTACACTGCTAATAGGTGCATTATTTGTACTATTTGGATACTCTAATTCATTGATTTCTTGTTAGTTTTCATATCATTATGCTTTGATTTTGTTTGTTTATGAGTTTCTTAGAGTTTTGAAGTATATTCAACCAAAGAAGAGGAAAGGAGTTCATTCCGGCATAAAAATAAGAGGTTAAAGGATGGAAACACAACTTTGAAACGAGAGTTCCAGGAACATTTACGGTTGGGAGAGTACCCCAAAACCCAACCGTAAAAGAAGTTGATTTTGAAGGAAAATTCCAGAAAGATTTACGGTTGGGTCTAGACTCTCAAACCCAACCGTAAAATTGTGAAAAATTATGAAGATTTTGTCGCTTACTTCTTGTATAGAATCCAAAGAGGAAGGAAACCCAAAAATAATGAGGTCAATCGGACACCGGATGAGGGAGATATGATCAAAATAGTAAAGTACAAAAAAGTATCCAGGAGGAATTACGGTTGGGTTTCTTGGCTCGAACCCAATCGTAAACCTGGGGAAGTTTGGAGCGAATTCTTGTGACAGAGTTACAGTTGGGTTTCTTGGCTCGAACCCAACCGTAAAACTGGGTGTTTTTGGGTGATATTTTTGTGCCAGAGTTACAGTTAGGTTATTGGCTCGAACCCAACCGTAACAGGGGGAGTTTTGGCTCGTGTGTGGGCTTCTAAAACATGGAAAACATGGTCCCGGAAGCATTAAAAACCTAGACTTCGTGGATACTATATAAGGAGACATCCAAGACATTAAGAAGATATCTTTTAAACTTGAAGAACACAAGGAGAACGGCTTGGAGAGGAATTGATCATCACAATACCGAGGGTTTGCTTTACTTGTTTTCTTGTTTATTTTCCATGGATTTTGAGAAATCCATGATGAAATAAACCTTTCTTATTGGTTAGGGATGTATTCCTAAGTTGGAAAAAATGTTTATCAATTGAATGGCTCATTCTCATATGTTCATAATCTCTTCAATATCACTCATGTTCTACCGTTTATAACGCCTTGTATGATGGATTGCTTGTTTGTTTAAGTCGCGAATTAGATGAGCATGTATGTACATCTATAGATAAACTAGGGTTTGAGATCCGGAATTTTCAAAAGACCCTTGTTACAAGTAGTATAACATAGTTTTAACGACGGGATGTTGCCATGCAATTATGTGTAGAAGCGTGACCTAGGTTAAATCCGAGTGGCTCTTGCGCCGGGTTGCTTAGAATAACCTCAACTCAAAAATACCATTGCTTTCATTGGGTTAAACTTGAGTGGCTCTTGCGCCAAGTTATTCGGTGAAAAGGATTCAAAGAGTGACTCTTGCACCTTTGATGATAATAGGAGTTTTACCGGAGTAAGCCTGCGATAGGATGCTTTAGGGTTATTGATATTGATAGTGCACGAATGTTGAGTATGATTTGGTTGATAACATGTTGGAAGATGGAAGATGAACTCTCTAACCAATGTTCTTTATCTCTATTATTCGTTTTTAATCTTTTTTCTTTAGTATAATTCAGTTATAATCACAACCAAAACCCCCCCTGTTTACATAAGTAATCAAAAGTAATTAACAATCACATGCCTCTCTGTGGGAATGAACTTGTTCTTATTACTATACTCTAACCTATATTAGTGAAGTAAGAACTTGAATTATTTTGGTTGGCTGACGACACGACCACCTGCTACTCAGCCCAATTAGTGAATAAGCTCAAGAGACCTTCTCTGGTTCCTACCGTGCCACATCTACTCACCTTCCATTTCTCGGTCCAGACTTTTTGAGTCTTACTTGCCATATCCACTTCCTTTTCTCTCAAGACTCCTTGATTAACAGCCAACCAAAATCAAAAGTCTGACAACCTTTTTCTTGTCCTTTGTAGGTAACATGTTGACATGGCATTGAAAAATGGGTGCAGGTGACAAGGTTCTCTTCTGACATAAAGTTGACGGTCACAATTTTAGCAATTCAGCCGTGTTTTACCGCTTTAGACTCGTAACATCGGGTTTTACGTTTTCACCTATAAACACATAAAAATAGTAAAATTAATATAATTAAAAGTACTCGCATATATAAATTAAGCGGTAAAAATGTATGCATTAAGTTCTTATCAGCCAACGGTGAAGCACTTTGTGTATATCATAGGTCTTATTTTCTTCTCCCATATACTTCGAACGCGATGAGTTCTTAGTCTTCCAGGTGGAGGCTTAGGTATGGGACCAATGATAACATTTGTACGATCATAATCCTCGGGCTTTTCAAGGTTAGGAATAGGGGATATAATCTCTTTATATGAAAGGTTAAACCATTTAGTGGTAAAATATGGCTCAACATATTCATAGATGACATCACCCTTAACTTGAATAACAGCACAAGCATGTGCACACGGGAACCCATTCACTCGCCATCTATAACATGTACATGTATTTTGCTTCATATCTACACAGTGTGACCTTGGTGAATGGACTTCATACAACCTATCCCATGACTCGCTAACAGTCGATGTACGGACAATATCAATGTTCTCCTTAAGTAAAGCCTCGAAATTTGGAGTGATCCTAGTATTATAAGTTTTTAGAGCTTCTGCGCGTCTCTTAGACATCATCGTCATAACCTTCAACCTAAAAAATAAAACAGAAAACATAAAACATTAACACTTGATGCCCAGATTCAGTATAAAATAAGAATGTGTATATTTATGTACACATTATAAAAAACCAACACAGATTCAATATAAAATAGACATGTGCACAACTATGTACACATTATGAAAAAACCAGCACAAATTCAGTATAAAATAAACTTGTGCACAACTATGTACACATGGTAACAAATTGCACATAGCTTCAGAAACAAATGAACCTGTGTACAACTATGTATGTATTAAAAAATAAAAATCGTACTCACTGAATCTCATCCACAAAAGCAGAAGCAGGCAACTTTTTATCTTTTCTAATCCAATTGTTAAAAGACTCAGTAATACATGAAGAGTGAGCACCATATCTACATGCCAGGAAAAATGCAGAAACCCAATTCTCCTTTGGAATAGTCCGGATATAGTTAACAACAAATCCTCACTCAAAAACATGCATACCCCGCGAAACAGCTTCATAATTAGCAGTTGTATAACAATATGCAGCTTTGTAGAACAAATCTATAACAGCCTTGTGATTCTTGTTACTTGCTCCAATGAAAAGGTTGCTCTTCAAATGATGAACGCAATAGTTGTGGCATGAATCAGGAAATACTTTGGGAATGCCTTTGATAAGACCTTCACCATGATCACTAAGAAATAGGAGATGACGTTCATCGACCACTTGTTTATGATTATTCAAAAACCAATCCCAATTGTCAACATCGTCACCATGAACAAGAGCAAAAACACAGGGGGTAAAAACCTAATAACAGAAGAAGAAATAAAGAAAACATAAAATCCTGAATCAATTGATAATCAATATGAACTGCATGGCCTATATACATGTACACAACTATGTACACATTAAGAAAAACCTTGTGTACAACTATGTACACTAAGAAAAAAAACATATACAAAAAGAAATGAAAAAGAATGGTACTAACCACTGTTCCCATTGAGACATATTGCGGCCATTTAACCACCCATATATCTCCCAGTGAGGAAAGTAGCATCCAAGTATATCATATGCCTAAGATACTTATAACTATGATTACAAGCACCAGAACATATGAAGAGCCTTTCAAATCGTCTCAGTTTCTCATCAAACTGAAATTCCACATAGCTAAGAGGATTAGTTTTCCTAACAACTTCAACATACCATAGTAAATCAGTATATGACTTCTCGTCATCTCCAAAGGCTTGTTCAAAAACTGATTCTCTCCCTCTATGAGCATAGTGGGACTTAATGTTGGAACCATAAACCTTCTTAAAAATAGAAATTATCTAATTAGGTTTTAAACTAGGATCTCCATTTACATGGTCTTCCATCAGATTCTTGACTTTTTTTTCTTTCTTTTTTACCGACGAACTCTTCAACCTCAAACCAACACCACAACTGCAAAAAAACAGAGAACAAAAAGTAATAAGTGATGTGCACCACAATGTACACATAAAAAACATACTTAAAATGCATCATGTACACCATCATGAATACTACAATAAAAAAACACAGAACAGAGAAATAAGTAATGTGTACCACAACGTACACATAAACAAAAACAAAGAATGTGCATAAGTGTGCACACCACTGACTTGTGAAGGATATTAGCATCTTTCAGGGAAAAACGAGATCTGTCGCCATTGATAGAGGAAAGTGGACCCTCCATGAACAACTAACTTCCACACACTTTTTAGTAAAACGACTAGTATCATTCTTTAGAATCTTAAACTTGTAACCAATCACTAGGAAGTACTTTCGAACAACAAGTCTAACCGCAAAAACACCACCAATAAATTATTTACCTATCTTGTCAAAAATATTCACCCATTCATTGGAAACAAGAGGTTTAAGCTTGTCTGCATCATTATCTACCACTCGAGCAAGCTTAGGAGTAATGGGAAAGCTTGCAGTTACATGGGACTTTGAAGTATGACTCGATGACCGAGAATTAGAACTGTATTTAGAACCAGAACCACCCTTTTGAAGAATATCAACATGCAAATAAAAATCTTCTTTTTATTGTCACACGTAAGAGCCACTAAACCTTGAAGGGTTATATCACCAAGAACAGGTACTTTAGAATCATTGTCCATATACTACGTCCGGAGGATCTGCGAATTCCTGAACCTATACCAAAGGTTTAGTAGACCTCTGTCCTATCCATTAGACAATGGACTCATTTTCATTCCGTATTTTCTCTTTTTCGTTTTCCTTTACTATCTTCTTGTTTGTAAAAAAGGAACCAGATTCTTTTGTGAAAAGATTTAGGGAATAAATATGCTTATTTACTTTATGATGCGTATATCAGACTATACCATCAGGGAACAAATCCCTCCGTTGCTTACATGCAAAACACTTCAACTCATCCAAAGTGTTGTGTATACTAACACGGAAGGGAATGAATGCTCACCATAATAAAATATAATATAAACACACTCAAAACTATACCATCGGGGGACAAAGCCCTTCATTGCTTACATGCAAAACACTTCAACTCATCCAAAGTGCTCCGCATACTAACACGAAAAGGGAATGAATGCTCACCATAATAAAAAATAGCATAAACACCCTGACTGGGCATTCTTAATACCCTGCATAGTACAAAAACATATATAAAAACAGCTTAAATTAAAGTATACATCATATATAAAGTGAAGATTGCAGAAAACACATACAATGTACATTAAAGTACTCATTCTTAGATAAATGAAGATTGCAAAAACACATATAGTGTACATTAAAGTACACATCTTGTATAAACAAAAATAAAAATAGTGTACATTAAAGTACGTACACATCCAATATAAACAAAAACAAATATAGTGTACATTAAAGTACACATCCCAGACTAACTGAATTATCAATTTCTCTATCAATTTTAAAAAGATCTTTTTTACAACCTGCAACAATCGTTAATCAACAAAAGAAGAAATCAAACAAAAACATGACTCTGCAAAATATGAAAATTCAGAAAAACATAACATATCAAGATCGATCTCAAATATAAATCATAATTAAAATCAAAAAATAAATCAAAGTTCTACGAAAATCAAAAACAAAAAATCGACCAAGATCTAAAACAAACAAATGAGATTAAAACATGAAACAAGGAAATTAAAAACAAGAAATATCAAAAACAGAAACATCGTTCAAATATTAAACATCAAAACGGAGAAAAATCAAAAATCTATGAAAATCAAAAACCTCAAATAACAAAATAAAAAATAAAAACAGATATAAAAACAACAAATTAAAACATGCAACTAGAAATCAAAGATCGAATATACATTTTTTTGATCGATCATCAAAATCAAAAATCTGTGAAAATAAAAAATCTAAAATAACAAAATAAAAAACGAAAATAGATATAAAAACAACAAATTAAAAGCAGCAAGAGAACAAAAGATCTAACAAATATTTTTTATTGATCATCAAAAATCAAAATTAAACAGAAACAAATCAAAGATAGATTGAAAAAAAAATCAGAAATAATATACTAACATGTAAGGAAAAATCAACCAAAGATAGATCAAAATAGCTCCCAAATCTGTCGGCTCGAAAAAAAAAATCTCTTTGACCAGAATCGTCTTTCTTTCTGCTCTAATCTCTCTCTCTTAGACCTAAATTTATGATGTTTTAAAATTTGAGATATTAAATATAATAATGTTGGAAGGTTATTTTGGGCAAATTTAAAAAAACGTGATTTAGACTCATAACACGACACAAGACTAAATCGTCCAAATTTGGACTTACCGATAACCAGGTTTATGGATTAGGGTTACAACGTTCTAGATTTTAGGGACTGGACTAAAACGTCCAAAACCCAGTAAAAAAAGAACTAACCGTTAATTCCTACCTACATAAAATGTTTGTCTTTATATTGGCTATTGTATGTGCAGTATAGTGGTAGAAGCACTAGTTTGCCCATGCCCTTGCTTTCAATTTTACTTTTTTAATAAGCTGGCCCCTGATCAGGAATTTTTTGGTTAAGAAAAAAGAAAAAGGAAAATAAAATAAAGCACTTCAGAGAGATAATTGATGTTGCCGACTGTAACACCACTAAAGCAATAGAAAAAACATAATTGAAGAAACATTATCCCGTCAGTGATTATGGTTCTAAAACATCTTGGGAAAGTTAGGATATATGCATCTAAAGCAAGGTTTTTAGTTAAATGTGTAAACCAAAAGCAGACCTTTACCCAGAAATATGCAAAGCAAAAGCAGACCACTACCGTGAAAGAAAATGTACAAATCTACATCTCTTTAGCAGCAACCCTGATTAATCACCAGAATTGACCTCCCCCTAATCCATGCAGTTCATCAGGTTCATATACCAACTCTTGACCAGTTGACCTCCACCTAATTCATGTAGTCCTCTAGGTTCCTATACCAAGTATTTTCCGCACTAATCCACTCTTCTCTACAACTCGCGCATACATGTACCTTCCCTGCTTTCCTCTTCCTCCAAACTGACAAACAACTCTTATGTCCCACATCCCCGCACGATCCACATTCTACCACTTCAGCTGCACAATGCATTTCCCAATGACAAACAGGGCACTTGACGTCAAGCACATCCTCATCCTTTATACTAGGTGGAGGACCAACATCCACCTCTGACATTGAAAATAAGTGATCAAATTCCTCATGTGCACGGGCACCAGCTAAGGTCTGAACAGGTGTGGGAATGTTGAGAAGTTCAGTGAGTTGACTTGGCTTAAGACCTTTTCTCCAAATGCGACAATCATTTTGAGAGATCCCGAGAACACGAAGAAACACAAAGAATATGTGTTTGCATGGGACTGTACTGTCAGGGCAGTTGCACCTGCAAGATGGGGTTGTGGATAACGTGACGTTGTACACGTTACCTGTTTCAGCTAAAACAAAAAATTCGCCTTTGGATCGGTGGAGGAGACTGATACGCTCATGGAGGGCTCTTCTTATTCGGTCTTCTGCACCATAAGAGCTCTGCTTTCGTCCATTGAGAGCCTGTTTTTGAATTGCATCCACAGAATTCACACCGACAATAAGATCTTTCTTAATATGCTTCCCACTCTTGCTGAGGGCTTTTTGAGCCTCACTTTGATACTGGAATCATTAATTAAACAACAAAACTAATCAATAACAACCTGAGGAGAAGAATTATACATAAATACAATGCACCACTTCATAAGTGAGGGGAAAAAGGGGGAACCTGGTAAAGAATATGCATCCAGTTACCCGATTGATCATAATCCAATATAATACCACATTTCCCGAATTCTTGCAACACAGACTCTTTATCCCCATAGGTGAATCTGTACAAGAAGAAGAAAAAAAAACGATAATATCACCATGATCCTAAAGATTTCAAATGCAGTTCTCAATCATTTTAAATTAAAAGTTTATAACAAGAAATCAGACTACAGCTTAGTTTAGCCTTGTAACTTCAGTGTTTAATGTACATTCACTTCCTCAAAGAAAAAAAGTGAGTACAACCACATTTATGATTTCATATCTAACTTATGGTTGTAATATATGCTGAATCGCTGATCACATACTAAACCCATAAGCACTTCTAGAAAAAAAGTGCAAGTATGATTTTTGGTTATCTGCTTCAGATAATGCTCAAATTGTCTAACTAGACACATATTATGACTAGCATCAATTGCAGAAGTGGTAGGCATGGT
Source organism: Papaver californicum (assembly GCA_023531435.1). NCBI lineage: Eukaryota > Viridiplantae > Streptophyta > Magnoliopsida > Ranunculales > Papaveraceae > Papaver > Papaver californicum. Next base: position 124,838 of record JAJJMC010033249.1, on the reverse strand, counting down.
AGCTTAATACCAGTGATGACACTCCAGTAGGGCTTCAAGAGTCATCATCAAAGCCCTACTCCGAAATACATGCTTGAAAATGAGTCCCATGGAGGAGTACATGCTTTGGTAATAGAAAATGAAAGGCAGATGCTGGTGATGGGAATTAAACATAGTCATGTTACTTGCTTTTTGTGTACGAGCCCATGACAGGTAATCAATCAAAATGGTGACTGGTGGTGCAGCAGATTCCTAAGTAAGCAAAACATTGCAGATTCACGAACGAAGTAAACTAAGTGATAAATCAAGGAAAAATACTCACTCTATAAATATTTAAGCAAATGCACCTACAATTGGGATCTACTTAAATGTCTTCCCAACAAACATAGACTCGACTGAAGGAACCAAAAATCAGTTAATACAGGAGTGCAGAGAAGAGGAATTCGGAAGCAAAATGCCAAAGAAAATGATAAGTGGACCAGAGTGCACTCGTAGAGCTCTTCTTAGTATGAAATATGTAGCCACACATAGACAGAGCTAGAATCTCAATCAAGATATATTAGTCTAAGTTTTGAAGCTATTCAGGATATGCACTGCACTGGGAGACAACTAGCCTATGTGTCATGTGCAAAATTTTGTCACTATCCTAAATGTGTCTCAGTTAAAAACCCTACTAGGATAGGTGCAGGTGAAATTCACTTTATTTCTAATGAAGGGTTTAAGGGTCATATGATTATCAAAGTTTTGATCTTTATCTACCTCACAGAGATGATCGTTCAAAGTATCAGTTATCACCTCATCTTAATGTGAGCCTAGATGAAAGCGTAAGAAAATAATGTGCATATACTATGATACAAATTTACATAAATGTGTGTTAGGTAAACAAAGTTATGACTTAGACGGCTAATTTAAATTCTCGTTAGCAAGAGTAGAAACCTTTAGAATCAGACCCACTTGACAGTTTTAGAGGCTAAGATAGACTGCATTGGAGGAAACGAATAAATAAATGACACAAGAGTGCCAAACAGGAGAAACTTAGGAAGCGAAACACTTGGAAAAACAAATTATATTGTCCCAAGTATCCACATTGAGGCCTTCTAAATATGAAATATGCAAATTATATTTCCAAGAGGACCTCATTGAGGCCCTCTTGGAAAGGACTGGAGATGTAGCAACATCCAAAGCCCACAAAATCTAAGCACGTGAAATCACATGCTTGGCCGTTAAATAGAGACACATCTAAATTGCATTTACCTCCCAGCAAGCAAATTGTTCATGGCACAGTATACAACCCAACAACCTACACAATAGCACATTTCACAAGTATACGTAGAGCATCTCCAATCTCCCTCTAACTCTCTAACCATGCATAAACACTAAATACACAGACCTAAATCTTATGACAAAGATTAATGTCATAAAAATAGTTGTAGCTTAGCTAGATGATTCCTCTTAAGGTTCTCCTCTTCCGGTGCACTCACAGAGCCATTCTCAGCATAGGACTATGAAGTCAAACACTCAATAATTTCTCACTACCCATGTCAAAGCTTTTAAATCGACTATACTTCAATCATGAACTAGGTTTTTCACATGAGAAGGATAATACAATACAGTAAAAGCAAAAGCAATTTAATAAGAAAAACTTTGAAGTTAAATCATACCCATATACAGTCACCCACTCCTCCTCATCAAGATTTTCCGCAGGTAAACTATTCTCCACCAACTCAGGCTTCACAACAACTTCAGGCTTTGGAAGTTTAATATCCGGTTTGACATCATCAGATAAATGAGTAGCACACCCCATTTCAGATTTGGGGGTTCTGATATCGGGCTTGTTATCATCCAGTTCAGATTTGGGAATTTTAATATCCGGCTTGGTGTCAGTAGAGAAATCATAACCTGGCATTTCAGATTTTGGGATTTTGATAGCTGGTTTGGTTTCAGTAGATGCAAGAGTACAATTCCATTCAGGTTTAGGGATTTTGTTACCAAAATCGGGTTCAGATGATACAGTATGAACCATTTTTAGGGTTTTGATATCTGATTTATGTAGCGGAAACAACGGCTGATTGATCTAGGTTTAGTAAGGTACTAATAATCACTTCTGCAATTCTTAAATCACCTCCTCAAGGAGAGAGTTAGGGTTTTTGAGGTTGGGGATTCTACACCTATTTTTCCCGCCAAAGGGTTTCTTTACTACTTTTCCTTGAAGCGGGAATATGTACTTATACAGAAACTGTGTATAGTGTATGGGAGAATGGAGAGACGATGGAACGCGTGGACTCGGGTTGTGGAACGGCAAGTGGTTACCGAATAATGGTAGAAATTTCGCTAAGCCCCATGACTATCGGATGATAGATGTGCAGCATTAGAGCCTAGCCAAAGCCAAGGACTAGCTCGTGGAAACGGAATATTATTATGGGGCGGAAACTCAGTTTCCAATCAAATATCTTTTGGAGGTGCTTTTATACTTCTGATGACCTGGCATCCGCTTAACATCATGTTTGTTTGGATCAAACTTAGATCAAACTTACGATCTGAATATAACTCGACATTTGACTCGGATTGAGTCAGATATATAAGTCGAGTTAATTTCGAGTCAGACAAAAAAATATAAAAACAAACAGTTTAAATATGGTTCGATATCTGATTCGGGTTAAGACGGATATCAAATCGTTTTTATTTATTTATTTTCTCTTGTCTGAATCAAGATCTAACTCAACTCATATATTTGATTTAAAAATATTTAAGTCAAGTATCATTTTGTACGTGACTCACATATCTGACTGGAATAGTTTTTTTTTTCTTCTTTTAACTTTATTATTTTATTATTTTTGAGTCGGATGTTATCAAATCCAGACGAATCAGTTAAATTAGAAAAAACAAACAACTCAAAATTTTTGATAGGAAACTGAGTTTCTACCCACCGGAAGTCGATGGCCATAGTGGTTGCTTTTCCTTCCTACCGCTTAGCTAAAAACTCTAATTGTAACTAAGCCAAGGTGCACCATAGTGATTGTTTAGGCCAGGTTAATCCATACCATGTTGAATCTACACCCTTCAAGTTACTCTGAAGTTCTTGTCAAGGATGTTGTCACACATGATTTGTGAAATAGACTGTCACTTCCAGCAGGCGCACCTTGACTACACAACTTGACATATGTTACTTGGAGCTCTCTGAACTCTCAAGGTTTCAGACAAAATTATGAAATTAAACAAATAGTGCAAGACTGATAATGTACCATCGTTTTACATAATATACATATGCCTAACAACCCATAAGTTCACGCAAAACAGATTTTGAACACATAAAGGGTTCGTCATTTTGCCTTGCAAGATAGTACTTGCATAGGGCCTGACCAGCAACTTTCCAAGCAAAGTAGCATTTACCCACCCCATGACGCTGTGCATAATCATAGGTGACATGATATATGGCAAGAGCATCCATGTATATATCTTCTTGCTTCCTCAGACTCTGATCAAGCTCCGGTACGTGATATATGATCTACAGTGTAAGCAATATGAACAAGGATTTAAAAACATGAAGACTAGAAACAACATATTGAAAAACATGAAACAGTAAACAAGGATCCGACAAAGACCTGCTTATATTTTTGATAAACAGCAGATGAAGCCTTATATATATTTTGACTACCCGAATCTGCAAATTGAATTTTTACACCTTCATTGCTCAAGGCACGGCACATATCGGTTCTATGCGAATCATGTTGTTCCCTCAAGAAAGCAATGCGGTCTTCTGGAACAACTTGTTCAAAAGATGGGAGTTTGTCCACTTCTACATAATAATTCAAATAACCGTAACAATAAAAATCTAGCTAGAATGTTAATAATACTTGTCTTATGAACTTATTCACCTTCTACTAATAACCAAAAAAAAGAAGGAATGCTGCTCACCAATTACTTGCTGATTTCCTAATTCTTCAAAAGCTTCAACTTCATCAAAAATCTGTCCCAAGACAGAGTGGAATGATAAGACAAATTATCTTTTCTCAAGGACTGTGGAGAATTGTTCAACCCAGATGGACCAGAATACTTATTTTGCATGAAATATGGAGTTTTGTGCTGCCTTAATTTGGGTGGGATTACAACCTGTTCGGAGAGACAAGATCAAGAAAGAAAATACAATGAATTTTGATGCAGGTGTGAATAAATATTTGTTATAAATTCAAATATGCAAGTGGCAATGAATTTAACAAAAAGAAGGTTTAATCGACTAACCTTTTTTCCAGATTTTCCGACACCCAATGCATCATAATAGATGTCCGTCAAATGTAGCAATTTGTCCGCTAGCATATACGAGGGAATTCGATGTCGGACGCTCGTTTATGCTAGTTGTTTAGCTTACTCCACATATGTTGTTGGTGCTTGTGTAAACCAGCAGTATAATTTTGGTGATGACGGCAGTGATGACCCATGGTTATGACAGTAGGTACTGTCTGTTGTCATTTAATTTCGGCTCCCTTCAGTTTCTCATTTTCATATTGGTATTAAGCCTCATGGATTCCAATCTCACCAATAAATGAGCCTGATTATAGTCAGTTGTTTTAGCATCATGAATGAACACTTCATCATGACGTCGCTCCTCTACTTAAAAATTTATAGTAGGAAAGACACCAACTAATGGATACTCAAATGCCAATTTGATAATTTATCCTTATTTTGTTTCTTTTAAAGCACTCCCTGTATAGAGAGGAATCCTAATCATTATAAACATTGATCAATACCATGGCTTCAACTTAATAACGCTTACGATCAGCGTTCTTTTTCAAGTAACGCCAACGCCAGCGCGAGACGTGAACCCAATGAGCTAGAGGCCGTGAATACCAAATTGTACGTAACTATATTGTGAATGGATGAAGAGCTGGGCATTACGGAGAGGCTTCTAGGACCTCTTGGTTCTGAGATTCAACTCTCTCGTGGTCTAACCTTAGCTTGGTCTAACCCTTGCAACAATGTCCTTCGTCATCCGACTCCATTTTTGAACTCTTAATAGTGCTTTGAACTAGGTATTCCGTGGTGTTTTGGGTGTGAACCAACTGTTGTACACGTGGCCAAGAAATTGTATGATCCCACTATCCGTATAACGATATTATCTGTTTGAAATGAAAATTCAGCAGCATCTTTGTTGTCTCTACAATTCTTGTTAATGCTTAATTTGATTCACTTGTAATACCAAAAGATACCACGAACCCCACATTCTGTAGTCAAAGCAAGAATGAAAATGACTAAATAGATGCCAAATCACTTCAGTACGTAGATAATTACATCCTTGTTGCTGACAGTCTATTGTGAAGCTCAAGCAAGTTCTGTACTGCAATTAACGTGTTTATTTATACACCCAGGCATTCATAAAATAAGTTGTTGCCAGCAGTAGTACTATAGTCACCCCCGCTAGCTCATACAAGGAGAGTCGATTCCGGACACTCGTTAATGCTAGTGTGAAATATGAAGTCGGTTAGTACGAGGCACGACTGCTAAGTTGTCTGCAACGAAAAATTGTCTGCAGCTATAGACGACCGAAATGATGGTTATACAGAGAAGCCAGATTGAGTTGGAACATCAAGCTTGAAGAGTAACGCAGAGTCAGCAGTACACATGTATCAGTCAGTCTTAGTCAGTTGTCCACGAATAGGATATCATTCACCTGTATAAATAAGAATAGTGAACAGTCTGTAAAGATATAATTTCAATCAATACTAAAACTGTGTTTTCATTCTCTTATTATCCATTGTCAATAAGGACAGATAATGGGGGAGAGTTTATAAATACATTCTTGAAGAAATACTGTGCACTGAAGGGTATATCACATCAATTCAGTTGTCCTAACACTCCAGAGCAAAATGGAGTAGCTGGGGTAAAACATAAACATCTTCTGGAGATTACAAGGACCTTTTTATGCCAAAGTAGTCTACCTACCTGTTTTTGGTTAGATGCATTATACACAGCAAACTTCAGCATCAATAGATTGCCAACAAAGTCGATAGATTTTCTGTCTCCATATGAAATGCTATTTGGGAAGAAACCTGTATATGAATTCTTCAAAGTTTTTGGTTGTTCATGTTTTCCGTGGTTAAGACCGTACACTACTAACAAGCTGGAGCAAATGAGCAAGCATTGCATTTTTATTGGGTATGGAATAGACCAAAAGGGCTATAGATGTTTTGATCCTGTTACAGGAAAAATATATGTTTCAAGGCATGTATCTTTTGATGAGTCACTGCACAGAAATCTGAATTGCCAGAATTGACTGATAATCAAAAATCTATATCCATCAGTCCAACAGTGGTACATCGAAAAGAGCCAATCCAAGCAGAACACAGTTTGAATAGACACCTGATGCAGACAAGAGCAAAAACTGGTAACACCAAACCCAAAATATGTTACTCTACAAGGTACCCATTAAATGTAGCTTTAATCAGTAATATAGTGACAGTTCCAACATGTATCAGGTCTGCTCACAAAGAACTAGTATGGAAGGAAGCAACAAATAGTGAGTATCAGGCCTTGAAAGATGCGGGAACCTGGACACTGGTGGATAATCCAGGACTCAACAACATAGTAGGTTGTAAATGGGTATTTAGAATTAAGTATAACCCAGATGGAAGTATATCTAGACATAAACCCCCGCTAGGAGCAAAGGGTTATCATCAACAACCGGGTCTTGATTATGAAGAAATGTTTAGCCCAGTTGCGAAACCAGCCACTATAAGAGTAGTGTTATCAATGGATGTTCAATATGATTGGAAACTACATCAACTTGATGTATCCAATGTATTTTTACATGGTGATTTCAAAGATGAGGTATATATGACACAACCACCGGGCTACATTGATCCAAATAATCCAAAAGTTGTTTTCCGTCTACATAAAGCGATATACGGACTAAAACAAGCACCTAGGGCCTGGTACGAAAAATTTAGTACAAGCCTGGTGGGTTTAAAATTCGTACAATCAAAATCAGACACATC
>JAJJMC010033249.1:80147-103791 GCA_023531435.1 Papaver californicum | reverse complement strand
TTACTCAAATTATATCAATTTTTCATCAATTTCACTCGATTTCACTTAGATTTATTGAATTTTATTCAATCTCAATCAAACTTATTCATTTTTTTTATCGATCTAACAAATCCAACGATACCAAACTATGATTTCATCAATCTCACTAAAATTCACTCAATTTTTTATCGAACCGACTTGAATACACTCAATTTTGATCGATCTTACTCAAATTATATTCATTTTCATCAATTTCACTCGATTTCACTTAGATTTATTGAATTTTAATTGAACATCTATTGGGGTTCAACCCAATTCATCAAATCATAACTTATAAACAAATGACAAACTAAGAACCCTAGTTACAAAAAAAAACAAATATTTTTGATGAATCCTAATCTCCAAAATTCGTTACCTTACGATATAAATATCCGTTTCCGACATTCGAAATCCGTTATCTACCTTTCAAATTTTCGTTTCAGTAAGATGATAACTAACACACAATGGTAATTAAGTAACACAAAAATGGTAACTAACACAAAATGGTAACTAACACACAATCCGTATGACCATCCAACAACGAATCTGGACCATCAAAATATATCCATGATCCGTATGAGGCACCATCACCACCGTTAATTATTTTTTATCAAAACCCTAAACAAAATTTTTTCTTTCATTTTGGGCATTTGCTTTTCTCTCTCTCCCAATTTAAGCCGCCTTAGGAGAAAACTAGGGTTCCATATTCAATCTGCTAGTAATCGTATTTGTTGGAAGAAAGAAACTGTTTAATCTCTGTGATAAAACCCAAACTTGACATTGTCTCATAATGAAAAATCCAACTTCACGAAAAAACTGAGTACTGAAAATGGGTGTTTTTTATCCCTGGTTTTCTTCTCCTTCCTGTCAATCTCAAGTAAGTTTCTTCTTCTTATTCTATTCCAATTTTGGAAATTTGATTTTCTAATATGGGTTATCTGTTTTTGCAGATTGATGAGAATGTGCAAAGAGAGATTATGAACCATAGATCTTTACAACATCCCAATATTATTAGATTCAAAGAGGTGGGCTTTGTGAATTCCTCTGTTGTTTCCTGGATTTGTTTACCGATTATATAATTTTTTGTACTCAACTGTGAATGCTGATTTTTTGTTTACCTCCACAAAACAAGGTTTCTATAATATTATGTGTAATTTAGTTATGGATCAAACTTTTTTTGGTGAATGCTGATTTTTTTTTAATATGACCCCATAGTATAAATGTCTTGGCTCCGTCCCTGTTCGTATCAGTGTATGTATAGAGTATGTTTCTGTAAGTATATCATATTCATATCTTGGGACATGCTCCCATTCCATATGCTTTATGTTTTCACTTTTTCTTTCTAGGTTTACTTGTGCTGTGTTTCCTCTCAGTTCAATTATGTCCTTGTGCTGATATGCATCATTGTGTATACAGGTGAGTGAAAAAGATGGTGGGTATACAAATAGACTTGTTGTGACATGTCTTAGAAGTGGTCTTAATCGAGCATTTCGTGTCTTACAAAAACCATAACGTGTTCCAATTGGAGTTTTGAGGGCTTCTTCATCAGGAAGGTCTTGCAGATGATTTTATGTAATATTGGACAGGTGAGTTCCATAGAGCACTCAACATATGAAATGTTTTTTTTTAGTGATTTGCTTATAACTGCATAGATTTTTAGATTGAGTATGCATGATTTAACTTCAAGTATTTATGTTTCTGTAATGGTTAATGTTCTTTTTGTATTGGGTTGCTTACTTTAATACACTCCGATTTGGTCGAAGTATTTTTAATAAGAGGTCATCCTTATAAGATGGACTGGATACCATATCCTTTGCCATACATTTCTAGTGGATACATTTGCTGCTGGCGATTGCTGTAAGTCTTTTTCCCCTTTAAAGTGCTAACATAGTCCTTGAATTGGGCAAAAATTTGCATTGCATTTTATTGGTACGAGCACCCTCAATCATTTAAGTGGGAAGTATGTTCTTGTATCTGTGGAGCTTACTGGGTTTGTTGCGATTCCTCAATCATTTAAGTCTATCTGTTTGTATTTGCTTAATTGTTTACTAATTTTTTCCTTTTTCTTAATTATCACAGCTAAAATCCGAAAACAACTTCACAAACTGATAATTCAACATGAGGTATCTCCTGATATCCTGCTTGGTGACTTTGATTGTCCAACTTCACAGTCTGATAGTAAACTCGAGAAATCTCAGGAGATCGTTTGCAGTGACTTTGACCATTCCAGTTCAAGAGATAAATTGGAGACTACGCAAGTAGTTACGGACGAGGAGGAAATGCATATACCCAACAACACAGAGTTTTCTTGTCGTCTTGTTTGCCCGAAATATGGCATTTCTTTACTTTCAGATGCATTTAAGCTTGGACCTGTAACATAACATGTAATTATGAACTACCTCAATGTACATATATCTTTAAAATCTAAAATTGGAATATAAAAGTAAAAACATAACATTTCTTGAACTATTTATGATAATCTCTTATTTGAGTAATGTTTAGTACAAAAATCTATGTGCAAACTGTTGTAATTCTTGAAAAATGTTGAACAAATAGGTTTTTGGATGTTGGAATGGTTAATTTCTAAGAGAAGGCAAGGATATGAAAAAATTTGGTTTTAATATTGAAATTGTTGAACTGAGTGTTAAAAGTTTCATATTTTGACTGGAATGATATGGGTTGTGAGATTTGTAAGAATATTTGGTTATAATTATAGTTAATTTAATCGACTCATGTTAAAAAAAATCAATTTGTGCATCCAAAAATTTGCTCATAGTGAATGAAAACAATGATTCGAACAAGTTTTCATGTTTCTATTAAACAAATCCTAATGAGGTTGTTAGATTAATCCTAATTAAGTTCTCAAATGTACTTTAAAAACTGATTTCTTTTGAAATGATGGTAGCGGCTTAAACTTGGTTGCTGAGAGAGATTTTACCAAGTAATTCATTTTTTAACATGTGGTGGTGGCTTAAACTTAGTTGCTGAGAGAGGTTTGAGCAACCAATTCATTTTCTGTTGCTACGAGTCTGTGCCTCAAAGTGAATAGCTACATGATCACTTTTTTAGATGCTACAAGTTACTTGAAAAACGGATCTAGCAATTAAACATATTTGGTCGTGGCTCAAACTTAGTTGCTGAGAGAGGTTTGAGCAACCAATTTACTTTTTTGTTGCTACAAATCGGTGCCTCAAACTGAATAGCTACATGATCAACTTTTAGCTGCTACAAGTTACTAGAAAAACGGATCTAGCAATTAAACATATTTGGTTGTGGCTCAAACTTAGTTGCTGAGAGAGGTTTGAGCAACCAATTTATTTTGTTGTTGCTACGAGTCGGTGCCTCAAACTGAATAGCTACATGATCAACATTTAGCTGTTATAAATTACTTGAAAAACGGATCTAGCAATTAAACATATTTGGTTGTGGCTCAAACTTAGTTTCTGAGAGAGGTTTGACCAACCAATTTATTTTGTTGTTGCTACGAGTCGGTGCCTCAAAGTAAATAGCTACATGATCACTATTTTAGTTGCTATAAATTACTTGTACAATGGATCTAGCGATTAAGTATATTTTTTCGTTGCTAAATAATAGTGGACACATGTTTATTGTCGCCAGAATTTCTGGCAGTTGCAATTTTAGACGCTTAAACCATTTAAGCGACTAAATTTCTGAGCTCTTGCTAAGATTTTAGACGCTTAAGCCCGTTTTTCTTGTAGTGTTTTATCTTAGTTTTTGAGGAAGTTGGGTCCCTATTATTATCATTTTCATTAAGATTTACGAAGACTTCGTGAATACGTTTCCAAAATATAGCCATTGCTTGCTGAGAACCAATGATTTCATTACAGCTCACAAAAACATAAACATTTGTAAGATCAATATCTTCTTGTTGAACAATGTTCTTATTAACCATATTGAACTAAATTAAGAGAAGAAATTTGGAGTTGCATAAAAAAATTAAGAAAATCACAAATGATTGAGACAAAATGATAAATTAGTGGGGATTTGAGTAGGAAATCAAGTTAAAAGAAATTGATTTGTTATGATTTGAGAAGAGAAAGATGTTTCTATTTATAGAGAAAATTGCACAAAAAATTTGAAAAATGTCCGTTGGGATCCGAGGGTGGAAAAAATAGATCCGTTAATGGTGATGGATGGCCAAGATGGGGTGTGAGAGAGGTGTAAACAAAAAAAGGGTCAAACAAATATAAATCACGAGACGAAAATCTTGAATCCGTCAGAAATGTGACGGAAATCAAGTATTCGTCCCACCTCTGAGACGGATACTGGGTTTCCATAAAGTGCATTTTTCTAACGGAAACCAAGTATCCGTCTCTATGGCTTGGCTAGAGGAGGGATCAGATGTGATCCCTTCTTTAGCCAAGCCAAAGTTTTGGATACATTATAGCCAAGCAATGCACCATAGTAGTTTTTTTTTTGCTAGATTAAAGTCATAGCCAAGCGAAAACCTTACCATAGTGCTTGCCCTAAGCATCCAAGGCGTGGGACAATAAACCAGGTAACCTCGAAAACCTTCCTTAATGTAGAGGGAGCTACCTGTATATGACATAGAGACCTTAATTTCATGTGCTATTGTGGAGGGAGCTATCCGTACAAAGGGTCCATGTTGTGGATCCCTAAACTCGCACCTCTACTTCGCGTCCTCCGATTAAATGTATATGTGTTAGACCCGATGAAGCTACACGTGAGGGACGTGTTCAGTTTAGTCCCAACTCCCACATAGTGTGGGAAGTTTATGATTATGAAGTTAATAAGTCTTGGAAACCCTAACCTCACCGATAAAAAAAAAGACAACCCTAACCTTACAAATCGGTTTTCGAGGTTAGTTAGTGATGGTTTTTGTAAATAGTGGTAAGTAAAGTATCGTTCGCTCGAACCTGTGAAGATTGAATTTAGATTTAATAAAATAATTTTAAACTAAAAATATACACAAAATATGAAAATAATATTAACAAATACTGAGGTTATGGATTTCACCATTAACCAATTAAAGTGATTCAATTCAATAATTATAATTATGCAATTCTTACATTTAATTTGATTCTAGTATGTTGCAAAAGTAGATTCTCAAAATAACAATTGTATAAAAAAAGCATGGAACATCTAAAACCTAGGCTAAACATGTACCATCTAACGAAATCACAATTGTTTAATAAAAATCATTAAATCAATTTTTAATCAAGGCAAATAATCATACAAGAAATTGCAAACACCCTATGGAGTTTATCTCAATCTTGCTCAAAACACCCTCAAAAGTTTGGTACATAGCTCAAAGTATTTGAAAATAATGAAAAGAGTGAAAATAATAAAAACAGTGAGTTTGCAACGTTTATAAAAGTTACAGACTCATTGTTATAGAGGAATAACTGTTTCCTGAAGCTAAACGTTGCAAATGAAGATATTTGTTGCAAAGATAAAAGTTTTAGCAACAAAATCTTCAAACTTTTCACCATAAAATCTTCAACCTTATGGCAACGTTTTTTTCATCATGATCACGAGCAGATTTTTCTGGAATTCTTGATTTTGATCTATGGCCTCTCCAGGCCCCCCTCAAACTCTTTGTGGCCGACTCTTATTTATACTATAACATCCAAATTCTCCCATTAACTCCTCAATATCTTTTCATTCGATCAAAATAAAATCTCGGGATTTTTCCTTCTCTCAAATATTTTGATCCTGATTTTCCTCTTTGGTTGTTTTGTTTGTTGCCCGAGTTAACCCAAGACATATTGATTATTACAGGAACAAAATCAAGTGAATCTAGAAACCAAATCTCGTATTTTACGTGATTGAGTTCTCTTCCTGTGAACAGTGAGAATGATATACTCAATGAGATTCTTGTCTGATTTTCATCCTTAATATTGTGTACGAATCCCTCTAAACACGGTAATAACATATCCGTGTTTTAATCCCTTGAAATTCTTTTTCAAATTGAAAGATACTCGGAAAGTTTGAGATTTAAAAATTCCCGCCTAAAATAAATTTTTGAAATGAGAAGGTGGGTGCCGTTATAAACATATGGGTGCCTTTAGTAATTTGGCACCCTTATCAAAATATAGGGTGCCTTTAGAAATTTTGTTGGGTGTTTTTAACACTTCTTTTAGAGCCAATTTTTTCCAAAAATGTTTATTCTTCCAAAAATACCTACACACATTAAATACATAAATTAGTACAAAATAAATACTAACAATATATATTTTTGGGACTAATAAAGACACAAATATGTGTCTATCAAATACCCCCTAACTTATTATTTCCTAGTCCTCAGCAAATCTAATCTAGAAAATAAAAATAAATCCTAACTCACTTTTGCAGGCATCGCGATTGCACTTAGCGTGTGCAACAAGCCTTTAAACCCATAGGTGTCCCAATCGGATGAGTTTTGTCTCGTGAGGGTTTACAAGAGATATAACCACAAAACCTTTACTCCAAACCCTAGCTACCTGTGAACGATTGAGGGTAAATACTAAACAGGTTATTTAGTTGGCATACTAAATTCTTCGGCTATGGGAATCATTACCCTATATGAGTCCAATTGATGCACACGAGTTTTCACTCAGCGTACTAAAATTCATACAAGAATTCAAAAACTCTACTTAGATAGTCGTTAAACTACGATACTCAGAATCTATCAAAGTACAATCACATGAAAAGATTTAGAAGATGGATGTGGAAAAAATAAAGTTCGCGCATGTTGACTAAGGTGAACGGTGTTTCCCATATCTGTCTGAAGGTCACTGTCAGGATGAACCCTAATGGATTGAGATATGCTCCCACTGGTCTTAATCCTTATACTAATATCGACTCAACTGGTATATACAAGGGCCCCAGCGGTCGATTTATTGAAAATAAAATAATTATTTATTATTTTAAGATATGCTGACAACATGATTGGATCAAATGAATTCAAGCGCATGCTCCTTATCAGCATCTTACATGATAGTTCTCATGGATCCTGCATTCCACGCTTGCTTAGGCGACGGAGACAATAAGAACACACATATATTGCTCTCAAAGTGTCAATACTCGATTTTTTTTTTAATAATAATAACAATAATAGGGCTTGATCTCAAACACTCAACTTCATCCTGACAGCGATAACAATTCGATATTGGTGCCCCACCAAATCACTTAGAGAAACACAAAAATTGTAAAAATAAAAACAGAAGGTGATATGGTCGAGATAGGCTCCGAGATATGGTGACAACTATCATGTTATTTCTAACACCTGAGCTAGGCATCCTTTTATGAATAGACCATTTGACTAGGCACACCAATTCCTATAGAAAAAGAGCTAAGTTTCCATCTACCTAGAATGGTTAGTGTCATCCTTAATTTTTTACAAGTTTTTAGACTTTGGAGTTTCATGTTTCACTAAAAGTTTCTCCCTTACCCCCAAACTTAAATCTAACATTGTCCTCAATATTTTAAAGATGAATGATTAAATATATGAACAAGGAGAAATTTTTACCAATCGAAGGAAAGGAGTTAAGGAAAGATATTACCGTGTCGCATGAGCATGGGTTACCTCCCAAGAAGTGCTAAGTTTAAAGTCTTCATCCAGACTTTGAAAAGAATTAGTCACCTCATAAAATTATATAACAATAGTCGGAACAACTGTAGTTCTTCTGAATAATATGATATCATCCAAAATAGAAGGAAACTGCAGCAGACCCAAAAGTGAACAAACAAAGTGCACCCTTATCTCTATCTAATATCTTGTTTAATATACATCTACTTGAGGTTCAGGTTCGGGATCTATGAAAGGGTCTAGATAAATCTCTTTAGGCTGAAATTCTTTTCATGGGAAGGATCCGAAGGATCAGGTTCTAGAGTCTGGAAAAACTCAAATAATAAATTTAAGGCACATAATAATAACCTGAATATTTGTGGATCCTCAAAGCAATTAGATTTGACCCACACAGTTGACTACTATTAAAGTGGCAGTCATTCTTAAGCAAATGTGTCAATTTTAATCTCCTAAAGTAATTAGGCTTAGTCTCAAAAATTAATAACTGACACATTTGAAATTCAAACGTTCCCACATATGGAAGAAAATATTTGGTGGGAAAACAAAGTCAATCTTGGTATTATTGCCTAGGTGAACCACATCGACCAAATGATGGGTTTCTAGATACTGAACTTCTTTTTGGACATCAACGGGCTCAGAGAATCTAGTTTGAAGATGATCTTGAAAACTGATAGAGATATCAAATAGTTTATGCACAATATCAGGAACAGGCAAGTCCTCTGGGTATTTAGATGCAAAGTGATCCAACAAAACTTGAGAAGCACACAATTCTAAACCTAAATTAGGTAACTTTTGGAAGTCTAGGGGTCTAGAAACAACCTCTAAGTCGGGTGAATGATCTTGTGAGATAGATTCATCTATGGAATTAGGAAAATCATCTACATAATCATCCACAGGGTCATCTATATATTCTGTGTGGAACGGAAAGTCACTACAAGATTGATCATCATCAGCATATAATCTTTGGCATTCCAGAACTCTCAAACTTTGTTCCAAACTAGGAGGTGTGTGTTTATAATACTTGTCATATATCATTAGAGGTTATTCTTCTACAAAGGTATTTGGATCACTAGCTTTCAACTTCTCGAGGGCATCCTTCAAAAACAAAGAATCATCGGTACCCCCAAACTTAGGGTGGACATTATTCTCAGATGGAATAAAAACTGTTGGTTGGATTCTAGGGTCCTTAAGGTCAGAACTACACTCAACTTACTTTATCATAATAAAATTCTATAGGAGTCTATCATCTTCGTCAGAGACTATTGTCTTCGAATCCTTAGACTCTAAATCACTAGTCTCTGGAAAAAATCGTTTCTCTAAACCATTGTCATCTTCAAAACAAGAAAATTCTACATCTTCTAAAATAATAGTATCTCTAGTGAAATCCTCTTCCTTTTGAAGGTGAATAATCATTTAAATTATTTGGATTACCATGAAGCACAATTGGAGTGACAATTTCTTGATCACTCTGCCTGTATATTTCAAGTTCTTCACCAATACTATCCTCATCATCATAATAATATGAAGATGTTTGAGCCTCGTCTAAATAAGTAGTGTTACCAATTCTATCCTCGTCCTCTTGACTAGGTGAATAATTATCAAGGGTATCACTATATTGGAAATTAAGATCATTTTGAGCAATATTATTTTTTGCAGAACTTTCAGTGGATGTTCCCGCGCGAATCTCGGCAATTACTTGTTCTGATTCTACATATTGATCGTTTTGAACTAAAATAAAACTTTTTGGCTGTGGAGTTAAGCAAAGCCACGGACTCTGGCTATGAGGAAGGTTAACCGTTGACAAGCGCGCCTCTCCTTTATATCTGAGCGTTCACACTTGATAGGAACCTATTTCTATCCTCAGTCATCTGCTTTATGATGCTTCTTGTATCCTCAGTCAACTCCTTGACGGAATTCTCTATAGAAACAGCTAGGTCATAAAGATTGCTAGGTTCATTATAAGTACTAGATTGCACATGCTTTATGACATCCCTCCAAAACAAAAAACTCGAATTTTGCTCATTTTCATGTTCATAAGACGGGTGTATGTACAAATAGTAATTGGGATCACCTTGGTATGAACCATAACCTTCAGAAGGTTGGTAGTGGTCCCAAGTATTATCCACACTATGGTCATAGTAAGGGTAATGCCCGTTTTGAAACTCAATCGGATATTCATTGTATTGGCTATCGTAATACCAGTTCGACATCTTCTAACAAAAATTTCCTAATAAATTTACAAAAAATATAAGAAAATAAATCCTAACAGGAAGGGGTTCTAAAAATACACAAACAAGGCCGACTCAACCAAATCAAACCTACTGAATCTAGCAAACAAAAAGCATGATGGCTCCACTTAGATTGTTTCTAGACCAGCTTTTATTCTTACAAAAGGAAACTAGTTACATTTTTAGCAAATCTCTCAGAACGATCCGAATTTCACAGACTTGAACATGGTATCAGAGCTAGGCCCGTACGATTGCTAAAAAGCCCAACGGCTACTCATACGAAGGTCCACGTGTTACAGGCCTAAATAGTGCCTTACACGTGAGGGGGAGTGTGAAATGATACATCATTTCGAGCCTGTATTGTGTTCTCTAGGATGCCTCATTTGCTTGCAATGATGCGCTTGAATCTGTGATGCGCACTTTACAAAAGTGATGCATCTTGTCCCGAAGTTTATTATTTAGTAACAATGCATACTCTATGATGTAGTGCAAGGAGAAATGTATCACCTCGAACTTGCAATGCACACTTGGAGCAAGTGATGTATTAGTTTGGCGTTATAACACCATTATTATGTCTGTCCCTCGCCAGGAGATGCGATATTTATCAATGTTGCTTACCCGTGGAGACATTATGATGTTAATACATCATTATGCTTGTCTCTTACAAAGTGGTGCAATATTTTACTATGTTTCCTACCAAAGATGCTTCATATAACATATCTCATGTCACAAAAATGGATGGAGTCGCTACATGCATAACATCTCCCATATTTTTATATGTATAAATGCTAATAAGACACATATAACTATGAGGTGTTAGTTGAACGTGCAGCAGGGGAATTACATCTCTAAGCTATAAGGTTACCCGATGAAGCATATTTGATGTGTAAGCATCACTACGTTGTGTAGCTTTGCTATGGAGTATAATAGATGCAAAAGCATAATTATGTCATGTTTTTATCCCAATAAACCATATTTGATGTAAAAGAATCATTATTTTGTGTGACCTAGTTGGGAATGCATTATTGTCCCTATGTCGCAATCGCGAATGGAGGTGGGGGTCGGTATATAGCACTTAACTCCCATTTTCCAACCTATAGAAATGTCAATATATAACATATATAGGGAGGAGGTGTTAGTTGAAAAGGCATATATGCCAAGATGTATCATCTTGCTTATGTTGTATGCACGAGGGAGCATATGATGCGAAAACATCATATTGTTGTGTTGTTTCTGAGAATATATCATTTTGATGCGTTCCAAAGGAAAAGTTAATGTTGTGACAATTTGCATGTGCCGAACATGAGAATGCAGCGCATATTTGCAAACTAAGTGGTATCAGTCATGCACAATCTTGTGCATCTCTTGCGAATGTTCTTTGGCCTATATGAATTAGGAATTTCTTGGCCTTTGGCCTTGTGACACAAACTGGTAATTATTGGTGATGTGGATTTATGCATGCCTAAGTGTATCCTCTTGGAACGACTGGCCCTTGGCACCAGTATTGGCTTTGCGTTAATAGGTTTTAGTTGTTTGTTCCATTCGAGTTGGCTATTCGGATGAACTATGGTCTATGGTTGATCCCTTCATGATACGGGTAGGGGACGTATGCATTCGTAACACACCACAATTGTGGTCTAATATTTTGTTGCTCATAGCATCTAATTGGGAGATGATTGCAACAGTTTTGTAATTCAAATCACCTGGTTCGGCGTGCGAGGTAAGAGATTGTTACCACACTTTATGAGGTAGTTGCAGTCCATTTGTATAAATCATAAAAGAAATTAAAAAAATCAGGAAAGCTTTTATGTGAGGTCCGACCGATATATATAAGGAAAAGAAGTTGGGTTTCTTGGACGAAGGTGCGTTTACCTAAGAAAAAAGAGGCATTGGCATTAAGAATTAAACTAAAATTGGTTTACAAAGCACTTAATTACAAATGGATTTGGAAGTATGGGTCTGAAAAAAACTCTCTATAGAGACTAATAATTATGCAAATATTTGGAGGAAATCCAAATTATTTTCTGCGTGCTTCTACTTAACTATAGAGCACGACTTATAGTATGGAGTTTTAAAGTCTAAATATCATATCATTCAAAATACCATTTTTTCGGGTTTATAACGACAACAAGGTTTTATTTTGAGAGGAAATGAATTGGCAACATTATTTTACAATTTTCCTTTTAACTTATTTTTTAAATTATATCTAGAGAAAAAAAATTCCTATTATTTCTGAATGTGTCTCTTCTGAAGCAGTTTGGAACTTTGAGTTCACCAGGAACTTAAATGTTATGAATTGGGTGAAGTGATTCAACTGCTTCAGTTGGCTGGTAAACCATCTAATATCATTGAAGATTCATGGATAAACGAAAATAGAGTATGTGATATGTAGAGGGTAATGATTTTTCTACTGCTAACTACTATAAGTCTTTAGATATGTGGATGGATATTCTTGTTTTTCCTCACAAGAAAATTTGGAATTCTAAAATTCCTTTAAATGTCTCTTTCCTGATGCAGACACTTTGTTATAATGGAACCTCCTACTCTTGATTTCCTTCAAAGATCAGGTAAGTTTAACCATAATATTTGCTTATTATGCAATTTTGAATAAGGAAAAACTACTTATCTATTTTTACATTGAAAAGAGACCTATAAGTTATGGAGTTAATTTGTTGAAGCTTTGGTGTTAAATGGACTTTTGATAACTCTATCAAATCTACTATTTGGGAATGGTCTAACAAGAAAGATAATTATATGTTTAAGAAACTCTGAGGTTTCCTACCATTGGAAATTTAGGGGACAATTTGGAAGGAGAGACAATCGATTTTGTAGTAATAAAAGGAAAAATTGAATCAAGTATATTTTGTTCAATTTAGTAAAGGCATACTTTTATTTTGTAGAAAATTACTTTGAGCACTCTTGCCAGCAATTGGGATGCAGTTCTTGGAATAACTCGAGTATTCTTGCTTTTGTTTATCTTTTGTCAGTCTTGGTTTAAATTGGCAAGTGCTACATGTAGCCTTGCTTGGAATTTTTTTTTTTTTGGGTAGTTTCGCCACATATTTGGTGACTGCTACATTATCAATATAATTTGCCCTTTTATGTCTTTAAAAAAAAGGTAATGAAGTTAGAGGGTACTGTGGAGTGGATGTACATAATCTTGTGATTTTTCTTGTGTGTTGCATTTGTACAAATTTTGGGCCCATTCCATACCATGGAAAAACTAAAGCCCACTAAGACCTATCCATCCTGGCAGGATAAAAATACCAATACGCTACGTAGGTTGTTCTTAGATTCTCAGTTTCATTTTTTTCACTCTTCAGGACGCATTAAATGATTCAAGGAAACTGACTTATAAACCATTTGGTGGTGGGATATTGTTAGAGTTTGAGCAAGAAAATGCAATTAGAGCAATATTTGATCAGAAGTTGGCTTTAATTAATTGCGTAAGACTGTTAGACAATATTAGCTAGCTTGAGTCAGTTTTCACCCATCTTTGATAATCATATTGGAATGGCGAATAATCCATGAGAGACACGGTCTGTGAATCGGTCCTCAATCGGAGTTAACTCAGATTCCCTAATCCTTCATTATTGCTTCTTAAAGTTTTTTTTCCCCTTTGCATGTCTTAATCACCCGTTTTTCTTTGCTGATAATGATTTTGTTTGTTTAATTTCTATCTAAATCTGCTTTATCTGTAATTAGGTCTTTGTGTTGTTTTTTTTCACTTCATTCATGTCGGTTTCTTCTCAATCATTCTAATCCCTTGTTGTTTTCTATCTTACTTTTCAGATGGATTATTAATTTCTCACGTGTTTCATCAGTTTCATGTTACATGTGTTTCAATTATAAGTTTCATATTGGCATGTCAAGTTTCGGCTCCTACAACCCCTGTCATTTCACAACCTCTCTGATGTCTATAATTAAATATGTAAGTTGGGTTTTTTCACTGCAATCTTCTCAATATCTTTTCTGCCGACACCAGAGCAAATATGGCATCATATTTTTAATCTCAAAATTGGTCATCTTGCGGATCAATTAGATACTTGATCGTTTCAGAAAAGTAGTAAAAATGTGTTCGTTCGCTGAGACTTGTGAAGATTCGTTTTAGACCTAATTATGAATTTAACTAGAAAATAAGTAAAAGATCTTAACAATATTTGGAAGAAATAGAACTCATGATTCCACCAAAATCACTTCTGAATGATTTCCACAATGATTCTTTAACAATTATAGCTCTTTTATTGACTCCGTTTCTTTGCCAAAAGTAGATTTCTAAAATATTAACTGTAAATCACAAGCATGGCACATCAAAAGCTCTTAAGTCCCATCATACACCATCAAACAAAATCACAACTAATTAAGAAAAATCATAAATCAATTAAAAATCAATGCAAAAGTCATTAAGAATCAAAAATAGTTACCATTCATTCATGAAATATGGCTTCCTCCATTGTCCCATTGGTTGGGTTTAGCTCCTCATGATGTACACACTCTCAAAGCAGACTCAAAAGTGTGTAAATAAATAAAATAATAACACAGATGGTTAGCAACGGTGTAATGGCGTTGCAAACCACTGTTCTCATTGTTACAGAAGAAAAGTGTTTTCAGCTGAAGATAAACGTTGCAGATGCTAAGATATCTGTTGCAGATGGGTTGAAGAAACCGTTGCAGTTGAAGAAAAACGTTGCAAACTTGAAGATTAACGTTGCAAAACGGTTAAAGAAACCGTTGCCTTTTCTCTTTTCCTCGTGTTCTTCAGCAGCAACAGCAGAGAACTTTTCTTGTGATGAATTTTCTTCTTCTGTTTAGGTTCCTGAGCTTGACCCAACCTCTCTCAATCTTTTCTGGACTTGATACAACCTTTTTGTATACAACAGACCCCTCAAATCTCGAGGGAATCTCTGTTTTCTTTTTCGATTGAAATTTGGGGGTTTCCTCCCTCATTTTTTCCCCTGGCTCTGTATGCCTTTTTTCTTCCTTCCTTTTGCTTTATATAGGCTTTGAAAACCCTAGCTATTCTTCCTAAGTCGATCAGGACCCAAAACACAATCCAATACAACCTCAAATTCTCAATTATCCGAAACAGAGAAGAAACTCTTTTCCGGCAAAAACTTGGAATTTCCAACCATTTTTCAGAAACCCTTTGATCGACGTGTTTTAGTTATGTCTTCATGTTGTGATATCAACTACTCTTTTAAATCCCAAAAATCCCGGTCTTGAAACACCTCAGTAACTCTCCCACGTGAAGAATCGGTTTCCGCCAATTTCAATTTTAAAACAAAAAGGAAAGTGCCCCTATCCAGAAGTGGGGTGCCTTTACGTTTTTCCCTGGGTGCATTTAGTAATTTTCTGGGGTGCTTTTATCAATTTTTCTCGGGGGTTCTTTTATCACTTTTTGAGCCGATTTTTCCACTGATGTTTATTTCTTAAAACACTTAAAAACACATAAAATCACACAATAAGTATAAAATCGAGCATTAATAATACATAGAATTAGGAACAAATTAGACACGAAAATGTGTCTATCAATACTACTACTCTCAATGATAGAATTGTGGTTCATGAAGATGTTGACATTCAAGAAAGAGTAGCTAATTGGGCTCATAGCATTATAGCTAGGGTTTACTATGAAGACAATATGTCTGTTGGATATTCTGAAAAAACAGCCAAAAGAATTTGGAAGAATGTAGGGAACTTTATCTTCAGTTATCATGCAAGAACATGTACATTATTAACTTTAAAAAGGAAGAAGATAAGGATTTCATTCTCAAGAAAAAATTCTCATCATTTAATGGTCATCTTTTTATTCTTCATCACTGGGATCCAATTGTGGAAGCTGATAAATTGGAATGAAATAACATAACTGTCAATATTGAATTGTGGAATCAGCCTCAGGAGTTTCAAACCAGATCCTTTGCTGAAGAAATAGGTCGATTTGTAGGAAATGTTCAAGATGTTGCCCCCCATAATGATATAACTACAAAGGATAAAAAGGTTACAGTTACTAAAACAATCTCACTGAATACTCCTTGGCTTAGAGGAATCACAGTTGAAAGAATCAATGGGATTGAAGCCAAGATAAGTTTTTTCTATATCAATCAGCCTTTTAAATTATATCCAAAATGCTATGTCCCTAACCATATCAACAGAGAATGTGCTAGCATAGCTGAGAAGCTTAAAAAGGAACTCAATCTTCTCAACAGATTCTTCAAACCCAATATTCCGAGAAGCTCTGTCAATCCCCCTACAATACCGTCAAGACAATTAACCTCAGGAAAATCCAGTCAAAGCCACGCCATGGTTAATTTTCATAATATTCTAGAGGATAAAGATTGTTAAGTATCCAGTCTGACACAGAGACAAGAGGAAGCAAGTGTCCAAGAAGTGAACCAGGGGTTGTAGTGGAGCCAAATACTCACCAGTTGTTGCCAGAAACACACTCCAACACCAACGAAACTGATGAGCAGGTTCTTCTCAAAACTGCTTTCTTTGATATTTACGTATTTTTGCTTTCTGCATCTCCTTATCAATTTTTTCTAGTCTATAAGTTTACTTTCCAGTCTTCTTTACTTCTTTTGCTAAACCTAATAGTTTCTTTTTGTAATTCTAGCATTAATCTCAGTTTAAGTTTCCATCAGTTTCATTAAGTAATCTAGACTTTTGCTTTTGTTCTTCTATCATGAAAATTTTGGCCTGGAATATGCAGGGGATAGGCAATCCCCACGCTAAAAATCATCTAGAGTGTGAAATTGCATCTCATTCTCCAGACATCATCTTTTTATCAGAAACTAAAACAGGGGAAAAGAAAATGTATTTCATCCTTCGTGAATTTGGTTATCCAAATTTTTGGGTCCAAGGATCTGTGGGTCTAGCAGGGGGTTTAGCTGTCTTATGGAAAGATGGCCTTCATCTTGAAATCATTCAGGAAGAACTTAAACTTGTTTCATTTTCTTTTAAAATCTGATGCATCTATGGGATCTTGGATTTTATCCTCTATGTATGGGGCTTTAAAAAATCATGAGAAATTGGCTCAATGGAAAGCTATAGAAGATCTCGGTTTGTATTATAATCTCCCTTGGGTTTTAGTTGGAGATCTAAATATAACCTTGCATGACTCAGAAAAAGAGGGAGGTAGTTGTACTGCCTAAAATAAACATGCATTAGCCTCTGAGACAATTAGGCAGTTAGGACTTACTGATGTTATGTAGACCGGGGACCCATATACTTGGTCCAATCATCGTCAGGGAAACTCTCTTATTGAGTGAGACTTGATCGAGCTTTAGGCAATACATCTTGGCATTCTAGTTTCCCTCATGCCCAACTACAAAATTTACTTCCTTTTGGTTCTGATCATGCTCCTGTACTTTTAGTTTTTAATCCTACTACTAGAAAGGCTGATAGACCTTTTCGGCTATTCGAATACTGGTTTGGTCATTCAGATTGTAAAAAAGTGATTAGTAATGCTTGGCATAAGCCAACTCTTGATATGCAGCCTAACTCTCTTCACTCTAAGCTCTCTAATGCTCAACAGATTCTAATTGCTTGGAGTCAAGAAACATTTGATAGCATTCAGTGTAAGATCCATTCTATTAAATCTCAGTTGCTATATTTGTCTAGGCAATCTTCTAGGGATGCTTTATCTCCTCAATATAAGCAATTGAAATTAGAACTAGCACACTATTATGATGTTCATAATCAGCATATTAGACAAGTTTCTAGAGACAATTTTTTTGATTATGGAGAAATACTTCCATGCTAGAGCTGACTTTGGGAGAAGATATTCTCTTTAAAATAGTTTAGATTTATGGTGTAAGGAAAAAGACCAATTAGAAAGTCTTTTAAATGCCCAATTTTTGCATATTTCTTCTTCTTCTAATCCTGATAAGGATCAAGAGCTATTGAATATGATTTCTCCTTGCGTTACTGAATCTGCGAATGAATCTCTTTTAAAAATTCCCGAGTTTGACGAAATCAGGGCTACTTTGGACCAAATGCCTTCTTGGAGGTCCCTAGGCCTTGATGGATTTTTCATTGGGTTTTATAAACAAAACTGGGATTTAGTTGAAAATGACACTGTTGCTTTAGTCCAGGATTTCTTTAAAAATCCTCATTTGAGCCCTGATTTGAACTATATATACTTTTCAAACTTTGATACCTAAAGTAAATGTTCTGCTTCCCCTTCAGACTATATACCTATTAGCTTATGTAATTTTTCATATGAAATTATTTCTAAGTTAATGGTCAGTATAATGAAACCTTTAATGTCTAAACTAATTTCCCCATATCAAGTTGCCTTTGTGCTAGGTAGAAATATCCAAGATAATATAGTCATTGTCCATGAATTGTTGGATACCATAAAAAAGAGAAAGGATAGATTTAGAGATATTAAGATCAACATGTCTAAAGCATTTGATGGAATAGAATAGAATTTTGTCATTGATATTTTATTACAACTTGGTTTTCATAAACATTGGTGTGATATAATTATGCCATGTATTAGCACAACTTCTATTTCTTTACTATTGAATGGCTCTCCTTATCAACCTTTTCATCCTACCCGTGGGCTTCGACAAGGAAATAGCTTATCTCCATATTTATTTATACTTTACATGGATGCTCTTTCGAGACTTCTAACTCATGAAGAAACCAATAAGCTTATACATGGAGTTAAAGCCTCCCAATCTGGTCCATCTATATCTCATTTATTTTTGCTGGCGATATTTTGTTGTTTCTTAAAGCTAAGCCATCTGAGTTAAGATATGTTCAAGATCTTCTTCTAAGATTTGGTAGAGCTTCTGGTCAGTTAGTAAACCCTCTTAAAAGTTCCTTTGTTTTGAATACAAAATGCCTAGAAGTAGGCAATCTGCTTTAGCTCAAATGCTTGAGATGAACCCTATGAAGTTTACTGACAAGTATCTAGGGGTACCCTTATTTTTGAATAGATTCAAAACTCTTTGCTTTAAGCCTTTGATACAACAAATGCATTCAAAATTGGAAGGTTGGCAGCAAAAGCTCATTCTTCAAGCAGGACGGGAAATTCAAATCCAACCTGTTTTAAATTCTGTTGCTATGTATCAAATGACATGTTTCTCTTTACCAGACTCTATTCTTAAGCAATTAGATACTCTGTAGCGTAGATATTGGTGGGGACATGGGCCAAAAAAGAAGGACTTAAACCCTAAAGCTTGGAGAAGCTTTTGTTTACCTAAGCGTCATGGAGGTATGGGTTTCAAAAATATTAGGTACTTTAATATTGCTATGCTAATAAAAATGGCTTGGAGAATGATTCAACATCCAGATGCTTTATGGGTCAAAGTTCTTAAACCTAAATATTTTCCAAAACACAACCCTTTACATCATACAACTAGGAAAAATGCTACATGGATCTGGAAAGGCATCTTACAGGGATTAAGGATAGTTAGAAAACATCATAGATGGGAAGTGGGTACAGGGGAGAACCTTAGTATTTGGCAGGACAAATGGTTTGACACGGGAACTCAATGTATGATTAGACCCACAGACCATCACTTGCAGGATTATAATCAAGTGTCGCAACTAATCAATCCCTATGATAATGTTTGGGAGGAATAAGCTCTAGGAGAATTATTTTCTAGTGAACAAATTAGTCAAATTCTCAAGATTATAATCCCTATCAATGGCTCGGATTGTGTTAGATGGACTTTGAACAATTCAGGTGAGTTTTCTACTAAATCTGTTTATAATTTGCTTCTCAAGAATCACTGTAATGCCTCTATTCAACAACAGAAACAATGGTTAAGATTTTGGCATTCAACTCTACCAAAGTTTCGATTGTTTTTATGGAAATGTTTGCAACATGCAAAAATAAGAATCACTGTAATGCCTCTGAAAAATTATCACTTTCGTATAAGAGTTGTTACTAATGCTTTTTGTCCTTTATGCAACATGCAAGAAGAAACTTTTGACCACTTATTCTTTCGCTGTAGCTTTGCTAGAGCAATCTGGTTCAGCTTATACCCACATGCCCTGGCTATTATTCCTACTTTTT
The DNA here is from genome assembly GCA_023531435.1 of Papaver californicum. Taxonomy (NCBI): domain Eukaryota; kingdom Viridiplantae; phylum Streptophyta; class Magnoliopsida; order Ranunculales; family Papaveraceae; genus Papaver; species Papaver californicum. The sequence continues at coordinate 83,963 of JAJJMC010033249.1, read as the reverse complement.
GCTCATTGAAAAACTGGATTCTCAGTTGGTTTGATGTTAAACCATCTCAGAGCACTTCCACAAATCAGACTTTATTTGTCACTATCTTGTGGCAAATCTGGAAAGCTAGGTGTAGCGTCAGTACGGATCACAAACAACAATTCCCTGTGATTACAAGAAACAAAATACAAATACAGCTGTAAACTTTAGAACAAACACAACATTTATATAATTGTTTACAACTCAATAGTTTGCCTAAGTTCAGTACTAAAGATAAGTATTTGCTTTCTCCTTGTTTGCACTGCCAGAATATAACTCTGTCATCTTTGTGGATGCTTCTTTGGGGAAACATTCATACTTTGCAGGATGTGGATTTGTTGCCTTTCAACCCAATGGAACCTTTACAGGAGCCAAATGCTGCACCACCACAACATCTTCAGTAATAGAAGCAGAAGCTCAAGCTCTCTATTCAGCTATCATCTGGGCACAAGAAAAACACCTTCAACACTTAACTTTTGTTTCGGATAATCTGTCTCTGGTTCAGTTAGTTAATGGAGATACTTCCTCCATCAATTGGATCCTATTTTCTCTTGTCAGTGATTGCAAATACGGCTTAAGTTTGTTTACTGAAGCTACTTGTAAGTATGTTTATAGAACTCTTAATGAGGCAGCAGATGCACTTGCTTAGCTAGCTAGAAAGCAATATCTAAATTTTATTTGGGATCACAAGCCCCTAGTTGTGTATCCGGAAAACTTGTACCTCTGTGTAATCTCTAGTTATGTTCTATATAATCTCTTCTTTCAAAAGAAATAAATAAAAAAAAAAAATTGCATTGTCTGGGACTGCAGGATCAGTTTGAGTTTAATTAGATTGAACTTTTTGAAGTATTGTTTTGTCCATTTGGGCACTCGGATAATATCACAAGGATGTTGTCACGACACTTACGCATGAATTTTTCAAAAATCAATTGATTTAGCGCAACTCTCCCGGAGAGTTTCTATTCGTGGGTTTTAGTGTTTTAATCTCACACACTTTACACACCTTGATATCGGCACTGCAGAGAGTCTACAGAAACAGAGCCAAGCCAAGTTAAAAGATTATAACCATCCTAAGAATATGACCCATAACAAGATCAGATTCATTCACCTTACAAACACTAAAATGTACCCTACAATTAGTAAACTCTTTGTTTGCTTTACACACGTATGACGTACCACAGGTCCCTAGCTCAAACGAGATTCATCATAAGTTGTGTTAAACATAAATGAACATGGACGTGAATGTGGTCTCATTATTGATCTATAGATGTGAATATGATCTAGTTCATTCCATCAACAATATGCCCTTAGCCTATGTATATACCTCTACCTGTATGGCTGTATGTATATATAACCTGAACATCTCTGTTTCAGTCAATAACTCAACAAAGAAAAGAGGAAAAAAGAAACCGAAAAATCAAAAGGAAATAGAATAAAATGCAAGTGTACTTGAAATCAACATCAACAACAATGGAAAGAAATCCAGGAAGATTTAGGAGAGTGGCAGAAGCGTTTAATGAAGGAGCTAAAGCAGCAAGAATATGTGCAGAGAGTAGTGGAAGTGAACATTCAACAGTAAACACTTCACCTGATGATCTCTCTGACCTGGTTGATTCGTTTCTTGAAAGAGGAAATGATGATGATGAAGTTAATTTTAAAGAAAATGAAAAGGTAGTTAAAGCTAAGAAAAAGAAAAGATCTGATGATGATTTTGATGGTTTTATGGATGATTCTGAAACTAAAGACATGTTAAAAACCTTGTTATCGGGATTGGGAGATGATTCTGAAGTTCTAAGAAAAATTCGTCATGAAACTGAATTAGCATTTAAAGATATTGGATTGAGTTCCTCGGCTGCAGATGGATTTAAAAGACAATTAATGACTCGATTACGCCTGAGAGGTTTTGATGCAGGTAAAATTATTTCCTCAAATGTTTTAAACTATTTGTATGTTGATTTTAATCGGCGGAGCCAACATGGACAAGTGGGGGCAATTGCCCCCAATCTGTCGAATGCCTCTTATATTTTTTACAAAAAAACGTCCAAATTATGTCTTTTCTTTAGTACGTGTTCATGGTTAGTCCCAATACTCCGGGACTTCTTTCCACCCTCATATCATTTATCATGGCTTTGCTATACTGAATTTAATGATGCGTATTACTCTATTTATTGGCATTCAGGTCTTTGCAAATCAAGATGGGAAAAGACAGGTCGATTTCCAGCTGGAACATTCGAGTATATAGATGTAATTGTCTCGGGAGTTCGTTACATTGTGGAATTATTTCTTGTAGGAGAATTCACAATTGCTAGACCAACTAATCGCTATGTATCTTTACTCGAAATATTTCCTCAAATATTTGTGGGGAAACCAGATAAACTAAAACAAGTAGTGAGAATAATGTGCGGGGCTAGTAAACAATCATTAAAGAAAAACGATATGCATATCCCTCCGTGGAGAAGCAATGGGTATATGCAAGCGAAATGGCTTAGTTTATACAAGAGAACGACCAATTCCTTTGCGGACATGGTTGTGTCAGATTCGGGTTCTAGCAAACGGTCGGTTGGATTTGAGACAATTCCAACACCTGTGAAGTTTTATTATTGTAGAGATGAGTTAGAACGGAGAAGAGATGTGGGAATGGGTAAAAAGTAGGCAAATTAGGTCAATTATTTGTATAAACACTACTGCACCAGTTAGGATCCATAAGGGGCAATGAGTTCAATTTTGTTGAACAAGTACACTTAGAAAATGAGTGTATTGAAACACAAGAAGTATGTGTGTTTAGTGTTCACATAGGAATTGGCAGTGTGTGTAGAAGCTTTTTCAACTATTGATGTGTTGAGCAGGCTATATTTTTCTTTTATTCTCTTCGCAGATTCTGGGAGCTCTGCTCTCTTAGTTCATGCAATTGTATGCTGTGTACTGTATATATAGTATTGTATTGATATTTGAGTGTACTCATGATGTCGAGAATCAGTTCAAATCAAACCTAGTTTCCACAATTGAGAATGTAGTGCCAATGGGAGAATTTCCACTTTAAGCTTATTGTATAACAAGAGACCCAACTCCATGACTCCATGATCTCCAAATTGAAAATTAATGAAGTAGTATGGATTAAACTTTTCATCAAAAACACAAATTAAAAACAGCTATCCTTCTTAACTCTACTCCAAGTTCTAATACTACAGAAGCCAGTGCTTATATAACAAGAAACACATCTCAATGATCTCCATCTTCATGGTGAGGTATACTCCTTTTCATTATCTCCAAAATAAGTACCCGAGCGAAATGGAACTAAGCTCTTCTCATAAGTTTGGAATAGTGATGATTTTGAGCTTAAACCCCGCGGATTCTTTTTGAACTCCAAAACTTCAGCCCTATCATTCTTTGGATTATATACAACTAAATCCCGTGTATTAGGTTTAATCTCCTCCCAGTTTTTAGATACTCTATCCTTCTCAAGTACTCAACCGGTCTTCTATTAGGAAATTGCAGTTTTGAAATGAAGTAAAGCTTAAACCATGATTCTATCTTGCCGTAATCTTTCATTACCCATGTTAGTAAATTAAAGAAGCACGACACGTGGATGAGGATCAAGTTAAGAAGCATCTAGATTAAAAAAGGTGAGAAACACAGGATCACTATCAAAGATATCGAATATCGAAAAGACATGAGACGTTTCCTGAGCGAAGAGCTGCATGAATGACACATAAGATCGAGAAAGCTGAACACCAACGAATAAAACAAACAGCATTAATTGATAGCTGATCGGGAAAGCAAAAAGTTATTAATACTATA
>JAJJMC010033249.1:58466-68546 GCA_023531435.1 Papaver californicum | reverse complement strand
AGAAAAAAAAATTAAAACGAGTAGAGAAGAAGAGGGGCTTTTGGAGGGAAAAAAAAGAAAAAAGTGAAAAAGAAAATAAAGAACCCATAACTCAAAACACTCAAGTCAACTACCAATAGCTTACTAATGGTCGATTCTTTTTATTAAAATCGTCGAATCATTGTGAGAAAGAAAAGACACAGTGTAAGGGTCGTCATGGTCGTAAGGTTACTACCATGACGATTCTGCAAAGGTCGTAAAATCCAACACTAACGACCCTTACCTGCAACTTTACCAGGTTATGAAAAAGCGTCATGGTCGATAAAAATAGACCATGACGACGCTAACTATACCATCTTCACTTTTTCCTGAATGTTTTGGTGTGATAGGGTCGTATCGGTTCACACCCTAAACCATGACGACTCTAATATGCCATTATTTGGGTGAGTTGGAGTCGTCATGGTCGACACCAATAGACAATGACAACCCAATTAGATTATGAGGTCGTTGTGGTTTATCGAAAGGTCGTCACAAATTATATAAATAGGGCCGTCATGGTTTTAGGAAAAAATTGATGCGGCCCTAAATACACTTCGTCTTCAGGAAAATAACCAGTAAGGGTTGATGGTCAAAAATCAACAACCATAACAATTTTTCATAATTTTAACATGCATATGAAAAGTCGTTATGGTCTTTGATTTGGGACCATGGCAACTTACGACGATGAATTGATTTAAAAAAAAATGGAGGAATAGGGATCGTTAGGAAGATGAGAAGAGGAAAGGGTGAATGATTTTAGGTTTTGATTTTAGAATATAAAGGGGGGTTATGGGTTTTAATATATTAGGATTTTAGATTTAGTTAATAGGGTAAGGTAAATAGTATTTACACCACCATTTCCCCCTATAATTTATGGTGTGTGAATAAATTTGGTAAAACCCCTTATTAATTCTACGAGCCCCCAATTAAGCCAGGAAAAGAAAGCTTGAACAATTTACCTTTGATAAGTGGTGGTCAGGATTCGATTTGGGAGGAGACAAAGAGCGACCCTGATTTGTTCAGGGATAGAATATGGGTCCGAATTTGTCTTGGAGATAAATAAAGAATGACGCTGATTAATTTTTGGATGTAGAGGAGATATAGATGGTTAGGATTTGTTTATGGATGATAGATCAATGGTTGTGGTTCAATGGGAATACATCTACGGTCTTAATTTACAATCAAATTATTATTATCCCATTAATTTTCACATAATTAATGTTCCGTTAATTTCTTATAAGGTCATTAATTATCCAAATAAAGATCTCATAATAATTTTTTATTAATTTTTATAATTTTATTAATTATCCAAATATATATAAAATAAAATTTATTAATAATTAAATATATCAATGAAAATCGGTAATAGTTATGGTGGTGGAGCTGGTGGATATTGGTGGACGGTGGAGGAGGTGATAACGTTAATTAGTAGTGGTCACTACAAAACAAATGGGTTTTAGTGGTAAGTAATTTTGTCAAGAAAATTTATTTTTACGCTAAAAAAAGAATCCAAAATTTCGTCACCTACCGTAAGTCGTAGAAGGAATTTTATGACAATCTTAAGAAATTGTCACTGAAATTTTTCATTAGCAACAATAAATATATTGCCACAAAAACCTTTTAGCGGGCAAATAAATTTAACACAGTTCAGTGATTTTATGACCTAGAATTTTGTCACTCTATGTATTTTTTGTGAGGAAATAATTTTAGCAATAATTGTTTTTTCCTTAGAATAAATTTATAGTGATAAAAAAAATTGGTCACATAAAACAATTTTAGCCGCGAAATTTGTTCGTCTCATAAAAAAAACTCAACAACAAAATTTGTTCGTCATAGGAAAATTTATATCGAGGAAATAATTTTTTCACATAAAAATTTAGCAACGAATAATTCCGTCTCAAAATAATAAATTAATAATAAAAAATAATTTTTGTCTCTAAAAGTACTTATAAAGACCAAGTGAAATTGTCTTTATAATTATCATTGCCTCCAAAACAATCTTACCGACCAAGTCATCCTCAAAATTATTGTATACGGAACATTACCCTCACAATAACTATTTCCTGACCCAAATTATTTTCACAACATGCTAAATTGTTCACCAAATTTTCTTTAGTGACTAGCCTAGATTATCATCCATCATTCTCAATAAATTTATTACACATAAAATAAATAAATAAACAAAGTACAGGCAACTTACCTTAGATAAAGAGTGGTCAGGATTTATTTTTTGAGGAGACAAAGAGCGGTTGGGATTTGTTTAGAGATAGGGTATGGGTCTGGATCTCTCTATGGATAAGATAAATGAACGACTGATGTTTGTTTTGACAAAAGACACAACCGTCTGAGGGTATAGGTAGTCATTTTATATATTTAAAATCTTTTCGGTGTTGTTTCATGCAAAAGAATAGAGGGGATGTGCAGAGAACAATCAAGAATACAAAACAAAGTGTAGACAACTTACCTTAGATAAAGAAGGGTAAAGATTTAATTTTGGAGGAGACAAAGATTGGCTGGGATTTGTTCAGAGATAGGGTGTGGGTCCGGATCTCTCTATGGATAGTATAAATGAACGACATATTTGTTTTGACAAAACACACAGCCATCCGAGGGCATAGGTAGTCATTTTATATTTATAAAAAAAATTCGGTGTTATTTCAGGCAGAAGAAGAGAGGGGATATGCAGAGAACAATCAAGAATACAAAACAAAGTGTAGACAATTTACTTTAGATAAAGAGGGGAAGGAATTAATTTTGGAGGAGATAAAGAGCGACTGGGATTTGTTCAGGGAGGGTGTTGGTCCGGATTTCTCTATGGATAAGATAGATGAACGGCTGATGTTTGTTTTGACAGAAGACACAGTCGTATGAGGGCATAGGTAGTCATTTTACATTTATAAAATATTTTGGTGTTGTTTCAGGAAAAAAAAGAGAGGGGATGTGCAGAGAACAATCTCATTATCGATCTAGGTTTCATTTTCTTCTCCAAATGTAACCCTAAATCTGGAACTCGGTGAAGATACATATTTAGATAAACATTTTGATATAAACCTCTATTTCAGTATTTTCTTTGAGAAATTTGATTTTATCATCTCCAGATCAGAGGTTTCCGTTGATATCGGTTGTTCAAGACATGATATGAAGTTAGGCACATCCTTTTCTCTCTAGATTTTGGGTTTATCACTTTATAAAATAAAATTGTATTATGTACACATCCTATTAGATTTGATTGTTCTTCATTTTATTTTTTTAAACTAGGGTTCTAATTATAACTAGATTTGGGGTAAAACCCATATCACACAGTATCAAGGGCATGAAACCCCTTCACAAAAACAATACGATCTTCGGGCTTACAGTGTCATGATCAACTTATCATCAATTTGAATGTGGAACCAATATAAAAACCCTAAAAAATTAACTTCGAGAGTTGAACGTTATACACCGGAATAGTAATACCCACAAGGATGATGACATGATTGGCAGCAGGAAGATTTTTTTTTTAGCTAAACAGGTAAAAAAAAAAAACCTAATGATTTTTAGAGTATTAAATAGTTATTTTGTGTTTGTTGTTTATAGAGTTCAACTCCAAAAGGTTCCTTCTCAAGATCTTGATGACTCAACTTGGCTAATATCAAGTGTAAGGGGGGAAGGTAATCCTAGAAATCTTTGTTTTGCTCTATAAGTTGCTCACTTTAGTTTGTCTTAAAACAATATGCTATTTTGAACATTTCAAACACATGGGAGAAGTTTGTTTCATAATTTAGTACCCCAATGTTGTTGTAAACTCGATCTCTCTTTCTATATTTCAGTGTGTTTATTGATCTCAAGTGATTCTTACTGGAAAAATAAAGCCTGAACTTTCTATTTTGTATCATTTTCTATTGCTTCCATAAATAACTTGAGAACTTTTGTTGGTTGTAATGTTACTAAATTCAAAGTGCGGTTTTACTTTATAAAGCTATGGTGGTATTTCGGGCGACTTATTTATACCCATCCCATAGATGTTGCTATGGGATAGCCTAATGGTATGTAAAAATACCTATATACCCTTTCACTATTAAAAATAGAAAACCTATATTAATTTCATTTCATTTCTAACTCTTCTTCTTCTCTTCTTCTTGACTACCGATTGTGAGAAAAATCTAACTCTTCTTCTTCTCTTCGTTTTATCTACCGATTTTACGAAAAAAAATCCTCATGAAATTTTCAAAACCAATTCATTCGTATCGTCGTTAATCGCCGTACCAAATCATCGTCGATATTTCAATCTAAAGATGGCTCGACAGAAACAAACAAGTCGTCAATCTGATAATAGTAATTGGCCAAATTTTACAGAGAGAATAAGAGACGTAGAGATTGTTGAAGAACATAGTGAAGAACACGAAGATGATGATCTAGATACGGAGACTGATTCTGAAAATCATCCCCTCCAGAACTATCTAATGGCTCCAATAAGGTAAGGGTTTACCATTATTTGGGTTTATATTGCTAAATTGAATGAAATCGTCACTAGAATTCCTACGGTTTTCGGTGAATTGGTAAGAATCGGTAGTTTCGTGTAGGTTTAAACTCCCGATTATGAAAGAATTCATCATTTCTCAAGCACATCGACTATAATCGGTAGTTATATTTAGTCATTAACTACCGATTGTCTTTCTATACCAAAATTTAGGCTTAATGGGTAGTTAATTTTTCTTATCTAACTACCGTTTATATTAGATGGTTTCATGTAAAAGAATATAGTTTTAAATCAATCAGAAGTTTCGTATAGGTTTAAACTCCCGATTATGAAAGTTCGGGATTCCTCAAGCACATCAAGTATAATCGGTAGTTAGAATTAGTCATTATCTACCGATTGTCTTTCTGTACCAAAATTTAGGCTTAATCGGTAGTTAATTTTTTTATCTAACTACCGATTATATTAGATGGTTTCATGTAGAGGAATATAGTTTTGAATCAATAGGTAGTTTCGTATAGGTTTAAACTCCCGATTATGAAAATTCGGGATTCCTTAAGCACATCAACTATAATCGGTAGATAAATTTAGTTATTATCTATCGGCTGTCTTTTTGTACCAAAATTTAGGCTTAATCGGTAGTTAATTTTTTTATCTAACTACCGATTATATTACATGGTTTCAATCGGTAGATATGTAGTAGTTGTTAACTTCCGATTATATTAGATAGTTTCAATCGGTAGATAGGTTTTGTATTTGACTTCCGATTGTTTTGTAATCGTTTGTTATTGTGTTTATTTGACTATCGATTATATGTGTGTCCGTAGCTTAGAGTTTTATGTTCCAATTTCTATGCATAATCGATAGATAATCTAGGTCTCGAGCTACCGATTATAAACAATCAGTTGTTAGTTTGTTTATTTGACTACCGATTATATGTGTGTCCATGGCTTAGAGTTTTATGACCTAAAATTGTTGCATAATCGGGAGATAATCTAGGACCCGATCCACCGATTATGAACAATCGGTTGATTTTTATGTACTTTTTCTACCGATTATGTAGTGATTTAACGGTTTCTAAGAGATAATTGTTCTTTATTTTATTTTTTTAGGGAAAGGCGAGCTAAGCAATCCCAAGATACAATTGTTTCGGGGCCTCATCGTGAAGGGGGTAAGAGAGTAACAACTAGTGCAAGAAGATAAAAGAGCGCTAGCGGAATCTCTATCACCGAAGGAACTCAACCAAGTTTACAACCAAGTGTTCCAAGAGTTAGAAACCAAGAAAAAAGAGAACCAAGTTTTCCACAAGTTAGAAACCAAAAAGAAGGAGTATCAAGTGCTCCACAAGTTAGAAACCAAGAAGAAGTAGAACCAAGTGCTACACAAGTTAGAAACCAAGAATAAGGTAATTAAGAAGAAAGGAGGACACCCAGTCCCCGCCTCTTTGAAGTTGAAGGGTATTGAAGAAGGCCAAATCCCTGTCGTTTTATCATGGACCTTTCTGGCATCACACATGATATGTTATGTACAATGCCTCTAGGGTGATGCGTAAACTCATTTATGTACAAGAAGAACCTTGGAGTCACATGCGTGGCAAGTTCAAATTAGACGTGGAGAATTTTGTATGTGGTAAGGACTCTAACAGTAGTTTACTCTGGAAACCCATTCGTTGAAGATTGGAATAACATGATGCAATATTTGATCAACGATGGGAGACCTGTCAACCGATGTGATGAAGTAGATCCAGGATATATGGAATAGTACCGGGAGCATTCTCATCTTCATGTGATCCGTGAAGATAAAATAAAGACCACCAAGGTTTCTGATTGTACTTGTATCATCAAAGACAAACCTTCTGGTTATGAAAGGATGATACGTAATGTTCTTTCCTTTTGATTTTAATATTACGGCTCAATATTTTAGATAATAATCGTTTGATTTTTATTGCATAAAAACAGAAAAATAGGTTTTCGTTTTTCTCCAAGAAGATTGCTGGGTGTATAAAGGCGGGAATGCCTTTATCAAAGATCATAAAGACCTAATAGATAACATTGATAATGAAGCTTATGCAAGTAAGTTTGGGGAGAAATCTTCGAATAAGCCTAAGAGGCCAGCAGCAAAGCCCAGTAAAAGATTTCATGAAGTGATGATGGTGAATCCAATGTCCCTGATGCTGAAAGATATGTCTGCTCGTCGTCCTCGTACTAAAACCAAAAAATCTAGAAATTATATTGTGGTTGTCTTGTTAGAGAACTCATTTTCAATTGATTTGCAAGAAACTTGTTTAATGTTCTAACATTATGTTTATTTTATGGATGATGAATGGATTATTTTATGGATGATGAATGGATTTTAGGTTCTTTTTATGAATTATCGATTGATTTACAGGAGACTCATTTTTAATAAGTAACTTTATTGAAATTTTACATTACAATCGGTAGATAAGTTGTTTGCAGAACCTACCGATTAAGCTTGTTGATCCACAATCGCATGATAATTATCTACCGATTACACCTGTTGATCTAAAATCCGTTGATAATTATCTACCGATTACACCTGCTGATGGAACTGCTTGGTTTCTGGACACATTTTACATTATAATCGGTAATAAATAAAGTTTCATATACTACCGATTACGGAGTATGCAAATGTTGGAAATTTGATAATTTTTTCAATTTTGAATTTGGGGAAACATATACAATCGGTAGTAAAAAAAAATCTTAGACTACCGATTATGGAGTATGAATATTTTTGAAATTTGATAATTTTTTCAATTTTGATTGGTAAAACATATACAATCTGTAGTAAAATAATTTCTTAGACTACCAATCATGGAGTATGAATATTTTCGAAATTTGATAATTTTTCAATTTTGAATTTGGGGTGACGTATACAATCGGCAGTAAAAAAAAATTCTTAGACTACTGATTATGGAGTATGAATATTTTTGAAATTTGATAATTTTTTCAATTTTGAATTTGGGGCAACATATCAATCGGTAGTAAAATAATTTTCTTAGACTACCGATTATGGAGTATGAATATTTTTGAAATTTGATAATTTTTTTAATTTTGAATTTGGGGAAACATATACAATCGTTAGTAAAAAAATTTCTTAGACTACAGATTATGGAGTATGAAATTTGATAATTTTTTCAATTTTGAATTTGGAGCAACATATACAATCGGTAGATAACCATTCCTTCAACTCTTTTCTTTTAATTGACCTTGGATTTTCGGTATTTGGCCTACCCATCGCCTTTCCTTTCATTGGTTCTTCAACAACCTTTAGACATGGGTGAAGGGCTTCCTCTAAATGGTGCTTCAATAATTGCTTTCGTGTCCGATTTGACGTAGAGTAACGCTCGAGTGTTCGTGCAAACATTTATGTTTCCACGAACGACGCATCATTAACCACCCGGGTGTTTGGAGTGAAAGATAATTGCTTCCAAAAGGGATGAATATCATTAATGTCAATCACTTCAACATACCTACGAAGCATGTGACGACACGGGAGTCCAATACCTATCATCGTCTTGCAATTGCAAACCGTAGTCTCATCATCGTGATCTCTATACAACTCAAATTTTTGTATCATGTAATTTATTTCCCACCAAGAAACTTTGTAAACTATACCCCTTATAAGATTTTTATGTTTTATATGCGTCAACGGGAATCTATGCCGACTTTTTTCCATTGAACCGTAAATCTTAGTGAGGTCATGATTGGTGAACTCATGGATTGCTTCTTGGACCGACACAACCCCATTTTGACTACCGTCTAGTATTTTCTTTAATTGTTCATGGGACCCCTCTGCAATGCTTGTTGCCTCGTTCTTGAAGTTCTGATATTCATATGTCCATGCAAACACAAACTTATCCTTATGCGGTCCCAACCATTGTGTTTTGCAATACTTAACTGGTTTGGGATAGTTCTTGCCACATTCATCCTCAAAGTTCTTCAAGCTGTATTCATAAACTTCCTCCGTCATCGACCAAACTAGCTTATCCCATGTTTTTAGAAATAAAGACCACTTTATTCCATCTTCGGCCCACTTTTCATCAACTAACCTTTTCTCTTCTTCTCGTTCTCCCAAGGTTAGTTTACTAATACGTTAATCCTCTTCCTTCGACCTCTTGGTACATTTATTTCGTTTTTTAGCTTGAATATGATGTCTGCAATTGGATTTGATGTTGCATTCAATGTGCCACGTACAGAGCAAATTCTGGACTTCCGGAAATACTACCTTTATTGCATTCATCAAGGCTTGATCGTTATCCGTTACAATAACCCTTGGAAAATGCTCGACATTATAAATCGACCTTAATATTTGCAACATCTAAATGAAACTCACATCGTTCTCAGCGTCCATTAAAACCCCACGCCACCGTAAATGTGCATTTGTCCGAAGTGTGGCAAGCAATGTTCAACAACGGCATGTTGTACTTGTTTATCTTGTAAGTAGCATCTATTAACCAAATTATTTGCATAGTCTAGGGAAGTATCAGGACCCTCATGTGAAACATGATTAACCGATTCAACAATCTACATAAAATAGCAGTGAGTTAGACAGCAACAATCGGTAGATAATTATTTTCCCATACTGATAGGTGCATAAATCATACATTTAAAGTAGTTTTTCCTGATCCTTATTTGCTATATTTGAGTGAATTATTATGTATTTCGATTACTTTCGAAGTTTAGTTGTCTTTTCAGGTTACAGTTCAGAAACCCGCAGAATGGAGCTGTATGAGAAGAATTACCGAGGAGCCAGTAAAACTCTGCTGCATTTAGGCCTTTCACCATTCACGGTGTAGGAAATTGAATTATAAATCCAACGGGCGAAAGAACGAGGTCATTCTGATCTCGTATGAGGAAGATATGGGCAAAGCCACATGGTGGCAAACTAGCTTGTGCTGTTAGCGGCCAGGCGCTAAGTTGGCTGAACCGTATGTGCTAATGTGCTAAGTGACAAGTTGGAGGTGCTAGAGTGGTTTGATGGGCTAGTGGCTAGCCTTGGTGGAGTAGTAGCTAGCTTGGGGAAGTCATATGGGATTAGGAAAGAATTTGGAGTTGATATATCTTGTTGGAGTGGAATAAGGAAACTTAGCAAATTTCCTAGTTCAACTAGGATTCTAAAGTGGCTAACTCTAGTTCTATAAGGAGAACTAAACTCTTCTCATGGCAAGTCTTTGGGTGAAGTTGGGAACAAACTTGGAGGAGATATTCTCACGTAAGAAGAGATAAATAAAAGGAAAATTCACGTAAGCTAGACTTGGACAGAAACAAGAGGAGTTGGCAGCCGAGAAAAGTGCTAAAACGCACTGTTTTTAGGAAAAAGCCACATGGGCTGTTCACGCAAGGATTTTAGGGATTAAAGCTCATATAAATACTTAAACATACAGGAGTTTTGAGAGATATCACGGCAATACATCATACCATAAAAGACAGGAGAAGAGGTAAGGGGAAGAGGCGTAAAAACAGACAGCACTTGCGTAAAAGGCTGCTGTCCACCATTGCAACCATCCTTCGAAGCTGTATCTGTTTTTCGTACTCTTTCCGGGTTTAAGTACAGTATATTTTGATTAATTTCCATGGATTTTGAGA
>JAJJMC010033249.1:32851-49935 GCA_023531435.1 Papaver californicum | reverse complement strand
CAAATATATGTTAAGCGGTATATATGTATAATTTAAGCGCCAATCAACTATTCCATGAGTGAGATGCATGACTTACCTAATGCAGGGTTTACTTAAGATTGGGAGCTTTTGAAGAAATGAAAATCTAATGGACATTGGCATTTCAAATATATCGTATGGACCATCAAAATTTAAAATTATTGTCATCAAGAAGAATGATTTACCATATATTTATACCGAAACCATTGTGCATCAGCTCAGATATGACAATTCAGATTTATAGACCATATCGTTCGCCAAACAGTGGCCTATAGGAATGAGAACGATAAATTGAAATTTATAATTTTTTTCTTTTATTATGTTGATGTAACTTAGGTTTTTTTTTCTTACGAGTAAATTTATTTAATTTTTTATCGAATAAATTCCATTTATATTCGAGTTTTTGTAATTTTTATTCAGTTTTTTTAACAATATGTTCGATTTTGGAGCAAAGGTGCAAAACCAAAACAAATTTTAAGAACAAATTTATGCATATCTATATTTTGTTCGTATCAATATACTATTCTATTGAGAACTTAATGCAAACAAAAATTTGTAGTAAACCGCCTTTTTAAACTCCTTAAAATTGTCCCCTCACATTTCTTCCAATGATGGACCCCAAAAGTGGCCCACTGTTAATCCCAAGAAAGACGGGACCCATCCTCATATGAGGGAGCGGTTTTTATGTAGTTTTTCTTGGGCGGTTCGTGTAGAATTACTCAAATAAGGTAACAAATAAATAAATTTCCGAAAATATATTTTGTCCAATCTTTTCCAATTGATGTAATCTTAGCGGAGATCTTTTTCCAAAATTGTAAGAAATAGACCCGTGAATCGCACGGGTGATAGACTAGTACAACCCAAAATCAATCTTCTCTACTAACACCAAAATCAATCTTCCCTACAATCTTCTCTATATATTTTTTCACAAAAAACTCATTTTATAATTTGTATTCTCTATTTATTTATTTTAAAACTAGCATGTCTCAATCTTAAAATATTAGTTGAACAAGAAATTGAAAACCACTCAGCAGTACGTATAGTTAGCCTCTACTGACTCAACAAGAAAATTCGGATGAAGAGAACAATCCAAGAGTATTTTCCAATCGAGAAATATCCACGGCTGAAGGCCATGTATCTTCAATAACATAGCGAGATGTTAAGCATCAAAAACCAAGAGGTTCTTAGTTTGAAGTTAAAGAAATTTATGGCCATCTTACTCCTAGTGCACAAATTATTATCAATGATTTCCTTGGTACACTTTGTACCATGTGAAGGCGAAGAGAAGTTCGACCAAATTTTCGTCTATGTTGTTGGAACGTTGGTGGTATACTATACATGTTTCATTTTGGAGACTTCGAAATAGGTATGTCATAAATTTTGATATATAATTTTTATGCAATCAATCGATTCATATATGAAATTAACCATTTTAATGTTTTTAAATGAGTAACACCATTAGATTTGTGTTTCATGCTTGGGATACCTTGCGGTCTGGGAAATAATGTTTCATTTGACCAACGAGGTTGGTTGGCAGAAGACCGATATAAAGAAGCACTTCCGTTGTAATTTAATATAACCAACCATAGGGAACTTAGAAGTGATGGATTTGCCAATGCAGGTTTAAAGGCGGTCGAAAAATTATATGGTGATATTGATCCAGAAAATCCAGACCCTGATAACGATATACAAATTTCTAAGGTTTTTATTTTATGGATAATTAGTGTGTGTGTTTTTTCCCAACTCAAAATCTTCTGTTTTATTACGATGGCTGGAGGCATTGTAAGATATGGAAAATTCTATCGATTATGATTGGGGATCCACTATATTAGCTGAGTTGTACGTTAGTCTTGATGTCGCATTCTTGGGTGGGTCAAACATGGAAGATGTATGGGGAGTCCTTGAGGTAAATATGATAATAAATTCATTTGGATTTTTATTATAAGTTTACGAATATTTATAGCAAGTTAAACTAATTGTTGTTTACTTCAGATTTTTTTGGTATACATATACCAATATTAGTCTACCAAGACTAAAGAACTACACCATAATTTTTTTTCCAAAAGTGTAGTAAAGTATGAATCTAATAACTGGCACAAGGACCAACACACCTCTGACCGAGATAATATCTATGTGTGGAGAACCTAAATGAATCTTAGGACCAAACAAAGTGTTATTTGGAACTCGTATGAGGATTTTTTGAAGTTCAGTTCTGATGTAGCCATTAGGAATATTATGAATAAAGAATTTTCACTCAAACGTCGGTTGCTTTACAGTTAAAGCAGAGATATTGGTGTTTATTTTTTTGGGGAGAGATGTACTAGACAGTTAGTTGCTGCAGTTGGTATCCTAGAAAATCCTCCACAATCCATCGTCCTTGGATCAGACTACATAAGACGGCGTCAGTAGGATTGTAAAGGGTATGATAGAGTATTACACGCTTGTAGCAAACAAGAATACGAAGAATTGTATTCAAATGTTACAAAGCCGATAATTAATACATAGGTTATGAACATTCATGGATTGGATATTACCGCAGCAGGAAGAGGAAGATCAGGCTTTCCTCTACCAACATTACCAGCACCATTGGTTCCAATTTTAATCTTTTATCCTTCGATATGAGCTTCTTATTCATCAGCCCCTCCAAGAGTACCTTTTGGACCTTTTTCTTCATCGGTTGGGTCAGATTTGCCAGAATTGAGTTGGGAGATAAACACATATGATCTCCAAGGAGAGCATCATACAATTTCAATTGTCTCACAAGGTATGAGCAAACTAATTCTTATCCATGCACATCGACCTATTTTGATCAATTGGTAGAAAATATGAATCAAATGGAGTTAAGAGATCAGTTGAGTAGACGTCTGCACAACAAAAAGTTATGGGCGTTGACGGAGTCCGTGAGCATCAATCCCTATCTTGGAGGACTTTATGGAACAAAGCACCTTCCCAGGTGGAAAGAGTGCGAAATACGCTACATCCATCTCCATATTATCTAGTGCAACCTCCACAATCAATCTCGTCGGGCCAGTCCACAATATCCTAATCAAGTTTACAGAAGATAAATAGGCTTTGGCGCCTCTCCATTTCAACATTGTGATTTCCTTGGACCTGATGGTGGATCTCAATCTGTAGGAGCAAGTCAAGGATTTGAGAGTATGCTGGACCGGGGCTATTATGAGAAGAACTTGTTTGGGAAT
Source organism: Papaver californicum (assembly GCA_023531435.1). Taxonomy (NCBI): domain Eukaryota; kingdom Viridiplantae; phylum Streptophyta; class Magnoliopsida; order Ranunculales; family Papaveraceae; genus Papaver; species Papaver californicum. Next base: position 46,717 of record JAJJMC010033249.1, on the reverse strand, counting down.
GAGTAGTTATGTTTTATTTAATATTTTTAATTTAAAATTTAATAAGAAATTAACTATTTATGTAGTTAAAACTAATCTATAAAAGAAACTAGTAATTTTATTTCACATTCAATTAAAATTTATAACGATGTATTTTTTGTAGTAGCATGTCAACTTTATAACATCCCATACGTGCAAAAAATCCTTCAGGATTGCGTAATGAGCTTCATAAGAAAAAAAATTTCATTTTCCATCTTCGCCATTCTTCTAGAGATCGCAATACAACTTCACTATTAGTTTCATCCCTTACTTGTTATCGATTGACAACCCGGACTAAAGGTATAAATTCTTCTACTTCTTTTATTATAGTTTGATAGCGAGAAAATAACCTAGGTACATTAAAGTTATTCGGGTTACCGGTGTCAGTGCAGAAGTTTTCATAGATTCTGCTCCAGTAACTCATACTCACTAAACCATTTTGTCGTCATTCTGCATCTTTTATAGGATAACATACAACAAAGTCTCTTCATAGAGATAGATCTTCATCTATGGTAAACTCTGTCGGATTAATATACGGTTGAGCCATATGGGTGTAAAAAAAGGTGGAGAAGGTGTGGTTTTGGAAGTGAAAATAGTTGAATTTGTAGAACTATTTTATAGTCGTTGTATGGAACTAGTCGTTGTCGGCTCAACCTAGGACAATCGTCTCAGTTTGCTACGACAACGACTATATAATTTATAATTTCGATTATAGCCTTTAATCTAGGTTGAATCCAACTATTTATGATTTTAACAATAAATTATTTAATTTTAATATTTAATTAAATATAATTAGATTTCAAAAGGAATAAGCATGCTTAATAATTTGATTAAATTAACTAAAATTCTATTAAAACACTAATCTCCATTACTTAACTTACTATATTATGCTCTTTTACAAAATATAAATCAGGGCAGTAAAAACTTAAAAAAAAAATTAATTAAATAAATATTTTAGTAAAAATCTCGGACAATCTTGGGCCTCCTGTTTATCTTCATTTGAAGTATTTTCCATTTTATGCGCTCTTGAGAAGATTTTTCCTGATTTTTGTGAGCAGCAATACAGTTAACTTTCAAATTTTCTTTTCCTTCAATTTTCTTGCGTTGAACTCTTTTTCTTATAACTGCAGATTTGACTTGATTAGCATCTAAAACTTGAAGAACTCTTTGTTTTTTTATCATTCTCTATTTTCTTATAACCATCACATATCTTACTAATAACATCTTCGAGTATGACTCCCGAAAAATCAAGTTGGGTTGCAATTTTTACCATTTTTTGTATATTTTTTTAACAGAAGTTGAGATCAAAAGTTTGAGATCGAAAGATTAAGATTGTAGTGAAAGTAGAAGAAAATTTGAGTGGAGAATGTGTAATTTTGGAGTTGAAATTGTTTGATTTTATAGGAAGAGAATACTAGTGATTGGATGTGAACCGTAGTCGATCCAACCTGAACCGCTCGGCCTAGCGGCTCAGGTTGATTCGATCCACTCAACCTGAGACACGTATGGAAAAATCCTCAGATTTGAGGGTTTGCCAACCCAATTTTTGGGTTTGTCCATCCCAGTTTGGGTGTATAATTGGAAAATTATCCAATATACCCATCCCACTAGCTTTGCTCTAAAAGCATCATCAGTAATGGGTGTTAAAAATCTCATGTGGAGGTCTTATATAGACCCTTATCTATGAGGTTTTACATATGTGGCAAAAATAGGAATTGTTTGTTCATGAACCATCTCCAATGGTGTAGCATCTTATTTTTAGGTTATTTTTGACCTTCACCTGGGGGGTACTCTCAAAATTAGGAGATACCCGCAGTTATATGATGAAATGTCCATATCTCCTTTTACACTAATTAAAAAAAAAAAAAAAACCTAATAAACATAAATTTGGTATCCCCTTCATTTCAACAATTCAATACCTGACTTCATTCCTCCCCTTCTTTTTCTTCTCTTCTTCTCTTCATCCATAACTTCTTCATTTTATCGTCATTTCAAACTCTTATGCCATCATTAATGGCTAAATTCCTATAAGATTAACCTTTAATTGGAGATCAAAATCCCTAAAATAAAATTCAAACTAAAATTATAAAATTAGAATATTGTGCTCTTCGTACAGTAAGAAGAAACGCATGTACAGGCAAAGATTAACAAAAACATCTAGTAGATCTATCAACACCAACATATCTAACTTCAGTACCATGATTTTAGAGCAAAACATATATAAAAGAGAAAATTAAAAAATCAGTCAAAAATAGCTTTACACGATAATTACAAGGACACCTCGTAATTTCACCGGTAACATATTTACTATCCAATAAAATTAATTTTAGTAGACCACATTTTAATAAACTAACACCAATGTTAATAGTAAATCCACCACTTAATTTCTTTGATAGAGTTCTTTCCGTATCAATAACCCATCTTTTATAATTAACATCAATTATTTTTCTTTAACGACCTTTGAAATTTTGTTGCGAACGGTTCAACTTCATCATCTTTATGAGCTAGATTAGATATAACATTATATAGTTGCTACGAAGATTTGAAAACATAGGTTCGCTCATAAGAACTCTATGCAAGCTTGACGGTCCTGTGAGATCAGCCTTATGGTTCTTCCTCTTTAAACATAAAATTTTAACTCGTGTGTTGAACTTCATCGTCTCTTCGGATCTCTTTCCCTCTGTCGCCTTGGAAATGTAAGAGGCAAGTTGGGAAGAAGTGGAAGAGATTTTTTCTAGGGTTTTGTAACACTTTTGTTTAGATGCACTTGTAACTCAAGGATAATTTAATCATTATCAAAATTATTTGAATAAAGAGTTCTTTAAATTATTTTATAATGTTTTTCTTTTTTTTCTTCCGAATATCCCCTAATTTGGATATAGAGGGACGCCGGGTTATTCCGAGCCGGAGTTTCTTATACATAATTATCCAATAACACATAAATGTGATGTTTATAGTTTTGGGATGTTATTGTTTGAGATTGCGAGGAGGCAGAGAGGAACACGGGCACTGATCTTGGAGATAGTGTAGACTGGTTTCCAAAGAAAGCTTGGGAAGAGTATGAGAAAGGAGGATTGAAGGATTTAATAATGGCGGAAGATAATGAGACCGAAGACAAGGATAAAGAGAAGGTAGAGAGAATGATTGTTGTAGCATTGTGGTGTGTTCAAGATTCTCCCAATTCAAGACCTTTGATGAGTAGTGTAGTGAAGATGTTGGAAGGTGGAGCTGAAATTCTATCCCCGTCGAATCCATTTCGATATCTATATGAAGTAGGCGCTGAATATGCAGCTGGGGGAACAATTGGTGTGGATATTTATTTGACTACTACAAGAACTAATTCATCTCAGAATCAAAATACGTCTTCACTCATGAGGCAGTATGAAATACAGATAGCTAGTTCATGAAATTTTTCTTTGTAATTAGTTTTCTTTTCTGTAGAAAATTCTGTAACAGTTAATACATTATTTGAATTCGAATAGTTTCTATAAAACTATGCAATTTTCATTGGCCATAGTAAAAGTGCCATTTTGAGAACCACTTCAAATCATTCTGTCATCACCAGAATGTATAATCGGCCACTCAGATGTGTGAAAAACTCCAGAAACTCTTCAGGGATGACCCACTGATTATTTTTTCCTGTAATAGTGAATCCAATGGTTTTTCTTGTCTTTAAACTTAGCTAGAACTTTTTTTGCCCAATCAAGCATTCTCTAAAATTTGAAAAAGGAAAAGAGTAACTCATACCATAAATTCAGAATAAAGCAAACACAAGTATGCTTATGAACACCAAAACCATAACAAAAAAACCCAAAAAAGTTCATTTCGTTAAGGAGCATTCTTAACTGATAACAAAAGCTGACTTATATGGCCTTAATCCATGCCTTCCTCGCTCATGTAAGACGCAAGGTTCAAATATTCCTTCTCGTAGTCTAAATCCCACCGATTCCCACAGCTTGCACAAAAAGGTGCCCCCATAATCAGTTTTCCTATATACCATACACTCTTCATGTCCGACGTCCTCACAGTGGTCACATTCCAATACTTCATCTTCATCATACATCTGCTTTCTGCATTCTGTACACTTCCCCAGCTCAGGCTTTGGTGGAGGACCCAAATCTGACCATGTTGAAAATAGATGAAGAAATCTCTCACGTACACGAGAACCAGCAAGGATTTGAGGTGATGTGGGTGTGTTGAGTAGACGTCTAAGTTGACATGGCTTAAGAGTCTTCCTCCTAACACAAAGAGTATGTGTCTGCATGGGATCATACGGTCTGGGCAACTGCACGAGGGGTTGTAGATAACCTGATATTATACACATCGCCAGTTGCACCTAAAATAAAGAAATCGGCTTCACAACAGTGAAGCAGACAGAGACGCTCTTGGAGGGCTACTTTTATACGATCGGTCACTGGCTGTGTTGGTTCATTGAGTGATTTTCTTTGAATTGGATACACAGGTTTCACACCCACAAGAAGTTCTCCAATGATTTGCAACCAGATCTTGGTAAGGACTTTTTTAGCATCTGATCGCTTCTGCATTCATTCATTAAAACACGATTAGGAAGAACCTAAATCACCAACAACTTCGGACCTCATATGATGCCACCAATTTTTGATTTCAAATCAACTGGCTAATTACGGGTTTGATATATTACAGCAAAGTTGCATTACAATGAAGGTAAGTTAAAGACAGAATGAAGGAATAAGCATTGCAGATCTGAATAAGAGGCTATACAAAAAACATGGAGTTTGTAGGTTTTAAATTAAAGTGAACTGAAAAAGAAGGAAAAAATAGAGGAAAAACTTAAAACAGAGAATATGTATACTAATCAAAGTAGGAAAAGGGCGCACAAACAAAATTTTAAGGTTAAGAATACTGAACCTCATAAAGAATATGCATCCAGTTAGTACCAGGAATTCGGACGTGATCTAATATCTCATCATATTTCTCAAACTTGCGCAATACTAGTTTGATATCCTCTTTGGACTAAACTCTAAAACTTTAAACAATAGAGGGACTAAATGTTAAAATATAAAAAATTACACATAAGACATTAATAAATTTAAGGATTAATTAGGGATTTTAGAATTTTTGGGGCCTAGGGCTCTAGCCCACCCTTGGTTCCGCCACTGAATGTGGACTGTGCAAACAGTCCATGAAGAACTTCAAAAATCAGTTCACTAATAAAGTTACTCACCATGAATAGAGCAAGACATTATCGGTATAAACATGTTGATTACTTCCTAAGAGCCTAGAAATGTATAAGAATTCAAAGAAAAAACTCTCAAACACTACTTCAGAAGAAAAAATTAGCAGAACTATGAACGAAATGGTGAATCAAAATCATATAAAACACGCATTCGATGAAAAGCTGCATATTTGCACAAACAATGGAGATCAACTAGCAGAAGAGAACACGAATTTCACCAAAGCAACCCAATAATGAAACACAATATAAAGTATAAAATAGAGGAACTTAGAAAGTAAAAACCTTCAACAAATTATAAAACGGACCGAAACCTCCCAAAATAGACAACATTTATAGTATAACGATGATGGTGCAATACAATAATTAAAGAATTTATGAAGAATATCTTTATTATGTCTACCTCAATTGATTACAATGGGTGTATTTATATACAAGAAAAGGTATCCCTAATTTACAACAAACAAGGAAACCGCAACAATAGCCTTGGGCATATTCCTAACTTAATGCCCAAGGCTTGACACCCGTCCACAATACTCCCCCTCAAGTTGGAGTGTGCAGATTACGAACACCCAACTTGCCAAGAAGATAATCAAATTGTTTTCTTCCAAGCGCCTTAGTAAAGATATCAGCTAACTGGTCTCCGGTATGAACATAATAAGTAGAAATAAGACCGTCAGTAATAGCATCCCGAATAAAATGACAGTCCATTTTTATGTGCTTAGTACGTTCATGAAAAACTGGGTTTGCAGCAATAAGAAGCGCAGCTGGACTGCCACAATAAAATCGCATGGGAGAAGAATGCGAAATACCGAAAGATCTTAACAATCCCTTTAACCATTTGAGTTCACAAGTCGCTGTAGCCATGGATCGATACTCGGCTTCCGCAGACGAAAGAGATATAGTCAATTATTTCTTAGTTTTCCACGAGACTGGCGAAGAACCAAGAAACATAAAATAACCAGTAAGTGAGCGACGAGTTAAAGGACAACTCGCCAAATTAGAATCACAACGCAAATTAGAATCTGTACAAAGTAAAATTCCCTGTCCAGGTTGTCCTTTCAAATAGGGAACAACGCGTAAAGCGGCTTCCCAATGGCGTACTCGAGGGGACTGCATAAATGAGCCAAAGTATGAACCGAGTAACAAAGTTCATGACGTGTAATAGTTATATAAATAAGACGTCCAATCAATCGTCTATACTGTTCAGGATCATTTGTAAGCGCACTTTCATCAACTGCCAAGCCATGGTTCTGTTCTAAAGAAAAAGAAACTGGCTTGGATCCTGATAAACCGGTCTCTGCAATGATATCAAGGGCATATTTGCGCTGAGATAAGAAAATCTATTGTGAACCACGCGCCACCTCCAAGCCCAGAAAGTACTTCAATTTTCCAAGATCCTTCATGTGAAAGCAAGTATGCAAATAACTTTTAAAAGAAGAAATCTTATCAGAGTGAGTGCCAGCGATAATCAAGTCATCAACATAAACCAAGACAGCTATAAAAATATCATGTCGCTTATACGTAAAAAGCGAATAATCAGAATAGGACTGAGTAAACCCATACAGAATCAAGGCAGAGCGAAGCTCTGCAAACCAATTCCTAGGTGCTTTACGGAAAGCATACAGGGGCTTACGCAGTCGACATACCATACCAGGAGAAGCACCTAAAAAACCTGGCGGAGGACGCATGTAAACCTCTTCAGCGAGATCACCATGAAGAAAAGCATTACGCACATCCATTTGATGAAGTTCCCACTGTTTAGCTGCAGCAAGTGCCAAAAGCAGTCGAACTGTCACCATTTTAGCAACCGGAGTAAACGTCTCATTGTAGTCAATCCTTTCTTTTTGATTATTTCCCAAAACAACTAACCGAGCCTTTTGTCTTTCAATGGAACCATATGAATTATATTTGGTTTTATAAACCCATTTACATCCAATTGCCTTCTTTTTGGGAGGAAAATTCTCTACGCTCATGTCCCATTAGTTTCCAAAACATGTATTTATTCTTTCATAGCCGTAAGCGACTTTGGATCCTTAATAGCCTCAGAAAACCTAGTTGGTTCTGTTTCTGCAGTAATAGCAGCCAAAAAACGTATGTGCGGCAAGGAGAATTTATCACAACTAACATAATGAGCTAATGGATACAGAGTACCTGAGGACTTTGGAGGAGTTAGTGAAGGTGGAATAGGATCTTGACACAGAGTAGTGTAACAACGGGAGGTGTGACAAACATAATCATTCAAATGAACGGGTGGACGTCGAATACGCGAACACCGTCCGCCTGTATCAGAAGTTGTCAAAGTATCCGTTTCAGAAGCATTTGATGAACCTGTCAAAATATTCGGATTAGAAGGCTCCACTTGAACTGCTAACTCTCCCCCTGTCGTCGGTCCTGAATCAGGTTCAATGCTAGCCGTGACAACAACCTCATTTACCGTGTCTGTATTTGAATTTACCGCTTCCACTGTTAGTTGTTTAGTAGCAAACGGAAACTCCCCCTCACTAAAAACCACATCACGAGACACAAAAAATTCATTGTTGTCAAGATCATATAGGCACCAACCTTTTTTACCAAACGGATATCCGAAAAAAATACACTTTCTACTTCGAGGAGCAAATTTATCGTTTTCTTTAACACGAGCAAAACATAAACATCCAAAGACACGAATCGCATCCAAACTGGGACTCCGATTTAGCAACAATTCATACGGAGTATTTCCTCCTAATACCGACGAGGGTGTCCGATTAATCAGATAACCAGCATCCAACGCACACTTTCCCCAAAACCGAAGAGGCAAGTTTTCCGGGAACCATAACGCTCGTGCAACATTCAATATATGACGATGTTTTCGTTCTACACGCCCATTCTGCTGAGGTATACCTACACATGAAGTCTGAAACACTATATCATTTTCACGAAAATAAGATTTCAAACATGTAAACTCGGTTCCATTATCACTACACAAAGTTCTAATACGCGCATCAAACTGACGATCAACCATTGAACAAAAATATTTTAACACTCCTGCAACTTCAGACTTCTCAGCAAGCAAATAAATCCACACAGCTCTAGAATAATCATCAAAAATATTTAAGAAATACACTGCACCACAAGAGGATGGCACACGATACGGACCCCATAAATCACAGTGTATTAAATCAAAAACTGCACCAGCTTTATTAGCACTTGAAGGAAAAAAATCTCTAGTTTGTTTGGCCCGAAGATAAATCTCACACGGATTATTATTCTCCCTACTAACATCTGAATTTAACAAAGTTCCTACCACTCCATACGAGGGATGACCTAAGCGCCGATGCCACATCTCTACATTGTCCTTCCGCTGCACCTTGTGTATCTGCACCGCTGTCACACCCCGCAACATATAGATCCCATTCCGATATTTACCCACTCCAATCATCATCCTCGAGATGCAATCCTGTATGACACATAACTTATCAATTAAAGTGACAAAATATTTAGAAGTAGTAAGAAGCTTGCCCACGGATAATAAATTGCAATTTAACTTCGGAATAAACAAAACATTGGTCAATGTAAAACGACTTCCAAAGTTTACAGTTCCTTCTTTGGTAGCCATCGTGGTATCCCAAATTGGCAACCCAACAGGATACGCCTCAATGTCTCGCACGTCAGTCAATAATTTCAAAATCCCTGTCATATGATGTGATGCACCAGAATCAACTATCCAATCAATATTTATCGTACTGCTAACTTTGTCGATAGAATTATCCACCTTTTTCTGAATGTTCAGCATCTTCACCAAAGTGCTCCATTGTTCATCAGTAAGAAAGGGAAGTGAAACTTTGTCTTCCTTAGTCACAATAGTCTCGGTCTTTGGTTCACTCATTCCTTGGACCGCATTCTCTCTAGCCTGTCCACGTCATTTACTATGTCTTCTACCACCACCACAACCATAATGAGGTGGTGCCATTACTGGGTGGAAAGATCCCAACGACCCTGTGTCGTAATCTACTAGCTGCCTCTGTGCTTCTAGTTCTTTCTGTACCAATTTCCGTAACCACCTCTACCTGGATCATAGTCCGTACGGTATTCATCTTGAACCTGACCACCACTTCGACCTCTCCCCCATTGCCTCCCTTCTTGGAAACCCCAATCAAAATCCACACGAATTGGACGATCGTCCAGAATTATCCCACTTATATACTTCACTGCATCTTCAGCATCATCTCTGGAGTAGTACATGATAAAGCAAAACCCACAGGGGGTTTGCTGTTTTTTTTCCAAACCCATGACTATCTTATTAATCTCTCCAGCACGAGAGAATAACTCATAAATCTGTTCCTCTATTATATAAAAAGACATGTTCCCGATATATACAGTTGTTGAAGTTTGAAGTGCATGATCGAATTCTTCTTGTGACCCAGAAAATCTTCTATCCCGATATGCTGACAGCAGGTTCGGATCCTTAAACAAAGAAGCCATGACAACCTCTTCTGAAGAAAACTCTTTCCTCTTACTTTTGCACTGATACCATAAAGAATTTTGTGAAGAATATATTTATTATTCCTACCTCAGTTGATTACAATGTGTGTATTTATATACAAGAGAAGGTAACCCTAATTTACAACAAACTAGGAAACCCTAATAAACTAGGAAACCACAACAAACTAGGAAACCTTAATAAACTAGGAAACCACAACAATAGCCTTGGGCATATTCCTAACTTAATGCCCAAGGCTTGACACCCGTCCACAATAATAATCTAGGTAACTAAGCAAATGATAATGAAAAATGCTAACAGCACAACAGCAATATAAATCAAAATTATACCCAACTACAGTCACCCACTCCTCCTCGTCGAGATTTTCTGCATCCTTTAACACTTGAGCCTTTACAACAACTTCCTCAGCCTCAGATGATCCCTTCTTTCCCTTTTTACTATGCTCTTCATCGTCATCAGTAGTACCATGGTCCTTAACAGGGTGATAAGAACTTGTCTCAAATCTTCTTTTCAATGGAGTGAGAGAATCCTTTCTGCTTACAAATAAACGGGTGTCTACATTTTCAGATTTTGGAGTTCTGATATTCGATTTTGTACCAATTTCTCCTTTAAATGCTAATATTAACTTTAGAAGTAGCCTAAAAGGTTAACCCCAAAAGGTTAATATTTAACTTTAGTATTTTGGAAAACAAAGGGTTTTAATTTTGAACTTTGTGCCTGATTTTCCTTCAAAAACTTGTTCTTAGAGCAATTCCAGTGGACATTGGGAAATTTACCAAAAAACCAAGCCAGGTGGATAGGCAAACTCGGTTTTGAACAATGGAAAATGGGGAAAAAGGAGCAATATAAATCGACCGAGGCAATAAGAGCCGTTCGGTGGGTAAACCCCCAATATATCCATTTACCAACTCGTTTTTGGGTTTGCCCATCCCGTTGTGGGGTGGTAATTAGCAAATTAGCCAATATACCAACCCCACTGTGTTCGCTCTTAGTGCTAAAAGAATTTAATAGTTTGGTTTATGAGTTTAGAGTCTTTAGACTCTAGATTTTCTTTTGAGGCTAAATTGAAAAAAATGATAATATTTTTTTGTCCAGAAATTAAAGGAGTTTTTTTTTTCTTCAAAGGTAAAATTAATTAAATTATACGACCTCCGTCCCAAAAAAACGATATTTTTATATTTTTTTCATTTTTATCTAAAAATAGGTGATTTTTCACTTTATCGTTTTTGCCTAAAAATAAACCAAAATATAAAAATAAAAGTGTCATTTTTCCTGGAACGGAAAGTATGAATGACCAAGTTTGCGAAAACTAAATTTATGAATGCCTTTGGATCTAAAGGGAAGACGAGGAAGAAGAAGAAGCGCCCAAAGCTCTTGGCAGCTGAATCTCAACTTAAGAAGGCCAATACATCTCAAGATGCTGCATCATGAGCCCTTCAAAGATGCATTTGGAACTAAAGGGATGAAGCGCTGTTGGCGGACGATTATGAAACTCTAAAAAGGTCAATAAATATCAAGATGGGTATATGAGGAAATGACTGCTGCTGGTCCATTTGTAAAAGGTGGCAAATAGCAGCCGCTAGAATGTTTATTATGCTGGTCTGTTTATGTCCTGTGGTTGATTTGGGGCTCTGGGTTATTTCTGTTATCTTTTGTTCGAGCAATCAATCAACTTGGACTAAAATATACGCTTATAATGCTTTGTAAAGATAGTTTTGCAATATAAACTCAGCAAAGATAGAACGAATTAGACATAATGAAGGAAATGTAGGAACCATGGAACTAAGCTAACTCACCATCTAGTTAACCAAAATACAAGCATGTTAGGAAGAATCACCGTGGAAGTGTAAAAATCAGATACCTTCATCAATGTGGATGGTGCCGTTAGTATGCTCGGCAGTAACGGATGGACAATCTGGTTTTATATTGATGCTATTCGTCTCTTTTGATTCTTTTTTTTATGCTGTATACTTCAAAGTAAAAACTTGAGAATACAGGGAGAAATTTGGAGTACACTGGTATTACAAAAGAAAAATCCACCTATTTAATTTTGATTAGGAGCATCTTTCATTCGACTACCTTAGTCACCTTCATCGTCGCTAAGGTCAGCTGTAAGATTTGGATAGCTATACAGTGCTGAACGATCCATCCAGCACTCATTCTCACAAATCATGCATGTAAGTACCTTTAATCCTCTACATGTACTCGAAAATGCCAAACACTCCTTATGTCCCACACTTCTACATGTCCCACATTGAACAATATCCCAATCTAGATTATCTTCCTCAGCGTCCATCTCATCCTCAGTTTCCTCCCTATCTACTTGAAGTTCTTTACCCATGGAAGGAACAATACATCCATCAAAAGAACAAGTAACATCATCTCCCAACTTGATCATTGGTGGAGGGGGCCCAACTTGGGGACCCACTTTCGACATCAAAAATAGATGGTGAAAGCGATCACGTAGACGAGCACTTGCCAGAGTTTCAGGTGCTGTTGCCACTGTGTTGATTATGGCTGTAAGTAAGCTTGCAGTAAAATCACCGCCACGGTAAGGGAGATTGAGAACACGGGTATACACAAAAAGAATGTGTTTGCATGGGAACGCCGAGTCGGGGCAATTGCACGACGGGATTCTGGATAACCTGACGGTGTACACATTACCAGTTGAACCTAAAATGAAGAAATAGGCAGCTGAGCGGTGAAGGAGACGGAGATCCAGGACATCCTGTTTGTTGAGATCATCTTCAGAAAATTTATGTTTTTCAACTGGATCCACTGGCTTTACACCCACAATAAGACCTCCGTTGATCTTCATCCAACTCTTGCCAAGAGCTTTTTGAGCATCACGTCGTCTCTGCATTCATTTATCAATAAAATAAAGTAATAAACTAATTAACAACAACCTATTAATTTTTGAGTAAGAGATATGCAAATAAAGTTCCAAAACAATAACGGTGACTGAGAGATGGGATTACGTGTAGCATCAATAGCAAAAGGTTTAACACTTGAACTGGGAGGCTACATAAAATCCTGTTGCCTAAAGAATATGAATAGTGAACACAACTTTTAAAGCCAGGGAATAGAAGAACCTTAAAAAGAATATGCATCCAGTTAGCATCATCCAGACCTCGGACATGTTTCAGTATCACACCACATGTCCTTAATTCATGCAATACCAAGTCTGCATCACGTGGGTTAAATCTAGGAAGAAAAAAGAAGAAATGTTAATTTTAGTACAATCATACAGATGCATGTGTACCAATCAAAAAAAAGTACAGATGCATGTTTGAAAGCTAGTTCATATTTTCACACTTATATAAGCTTTTAATGAACGACCATCGCAGGGGAAGCTAGTGTGACTAGTAAACCAGAGGTTAATGGAGAGACCACATGTACACCAGCTCCAAGGTTACGTTATTCACAGGGAAGAAGCAGTATATAGAGGGTCAAACAGTAAACAGACATTATGCAGTGCAGGGAGGAACTTGAGAAAAAAAACATCAGCAAAATAAAGATAAATGGATGGATGGCACTGAACCACTGATAAAGTGCTTATCAGTATATGTAACCACGCAATTTTCAGAAATATGAAACAACTCAAAGAAAATAAAAACTAGAATCCCGATCAAGATCTTTGATCTGACAGCAAAAAAAAAGAGACACTTAAATAACGGTCGGAAGTAATTTGTAACTGTAATTGAAAAATAATTACCTAGAAAATCCTAGAGATCAAGTTAGTCTAGAAACAAATGTTGTACTCATATTTAGACGGTCAGAAATTGGTTGAGTTGTAAGAAGAAAAGCTTAATGAGGTCGGTTTTAGTGAGTTTTCAAGAGAACAAAACCTCTAGATAAACCTAGAGTACTAAGGTCAGCCAAGGAAAATCCTGTAAATATGCAATTGTAGTATCATTTGTAACCTAAGAAAGAAGCAATCATTACATTCAAGTTACAAATCCAGATCAGACTTCAGAGTCTTGCTTATCACTATCCATTATACTAGTAGTGTCTCGTAGCTGTGTATGAGATAATACTAAGGCTCTTACATACCCGTATAATAAAGTAAAAAGTGGACGATGTTAATAACGTTCCTCGACACCAATTCTTCTTCTTCTTCTTCTTCTTCTTCTTCTTCTTCTTCTTCTTCTTC
>JAJJMC010033249.1:19060-32841 GCA_023531435.1 Papaver californicum | reverse complement strand
TCTTCTTCTTCTTCTTCTTCTTCTTCTTCTTCTTCTTCTTCTTCTTCATCCTTTTCTAAGCCTTTAGTCCCAAACAAGTTGGGGTAGGCTAAAAAGGAGAAACCAATTTATTTATTATGGTGCCCGTTTCCATACTTCGGGTATGAATCCCCTCCCATGTAGTGACACCTCATCACTCTTTAACCTCCATGTTCAGAAATATTTTAAATTTGACACATTAAAAAGAAACAAAACATTTTTGTAATTGTTTTACATGAGGTATCAGTTATATGAGAAGGGAATCATACACAAAGTATGGAAACAAGTTCTATACTAGCTGGTCCTAAAGGAAACATTGAGAACTTACCAAGCGGTTACCCATCTTGGTACTGCTCTCGCCCTTTCCTAAGGAAATGGCTGGTTTTCAACCAAACAAAGGTAAACGAAGACTTCCCAAGTGGTCACCCATCTTGGTACTGCTCTCACCCTCTTTTGGTCTATCGCTGGCTCGCCACGCCTATCACGACCCTATTTTCATAGGGGAATGGCTGTGTTTTTTACCGTTGTCTCGCCACGCCAACCATGAATCCTCCTCCTTTATTCTGGCTTGGGACAGGCTGTGCTGAAAAACTACACAGGCAGAGTTTCAACACAGAAGTGTCATGATAAAAAATTTGTAAATATCTCTCCAAGTGTCTCTCAATTAAGATCCTACCACAATTGCATAGAAGGTTTAATCTTTTATCAACACAGAGATCATCCCTCAATAGTATCACCTATAACTATAATTGGAACTGTAAGGAGCGTGTGAGTCTGTGACACAGTGATAGAATAGTGTTTATAATCACACGCACATTATTCAATACAGTTAGGATAAAAAGGAGAAAGACACGAGCTTTTAACATATCATACATATGTTCAATACATCCTGCATCACTAGGAAAAAGTAGGTGATATCCTTAAACACCAGGGTGTAGAGTTTCACAAAATAAGAAGGGCATCACAGAAAGAAAGAAAGTAAAGATTCCTTAAAAAAACTGAAACAAAAGCTACTACATTAGTGCAGATTCCTCACCTAGATGGATTAAAGGGCTTTAGTAAATCTCTGCTCAATACAATTTATATATTCAAATCATACACGCATAAATCCAATCTCAATCAAGATAACTGAATCTCACTTTTGCAGCAGTACTGGATGTGTACTGCACAATAAAATAGGTAAGAGCACAGAGACATGTCATGGGCAAAAATTTGTAGTTTTTCTACCTTAATCAAGATCCTATTTCCTATGTCAAATAAATCCAACATGAATCTCAAATTCATTTCTCATAAGATCCTGCTTGGCCACTAGCTAGAGATGTGTTAGAAATATGTTTCACATATCATTTGCTCAAGCCAATATACTACACCCTCAAACAATCACAAACCCACTACTATAAATGTCTATTTGTGTCACTTGAATAGCATCATTCTAACTCGTTAGAAACATAAAACATCCAACACTCGAAGTTACACTCTAATCTACAACTACACGCAATCATAAGCACATGCATCAATCTCTTTCCTTATGGTTTTCTCCTATTTTACCAGGCAATCGTCCTATTAAAACCCCCCGAATAGACTAGTCTGACTTACACATTTCTACAAACACCATGAGAGCATTACAGAACTCCTCTATGTCCATGAGTAACTCATAGTTTCACAAACTCACTACTTCAACTAAGATGCACAAAGAAAAAATGAGAACTTTGAAACAATGGTGAAAAACATGAAATTCAATAAGACAGAAGTAAGAATTATACCCATATACAGTAACCCATTCCTCCTCCTCCTCTTCCTTATCAACATTTTCGGAAGAAAAACTACATTTTGCATATGAGACCGTGCAAATCTGTTCCTCCAATTTCTGCTCTTCAGCTGCAGGAGAAGTAGTAGAAGAAGTAATTTCCTTTCGACATCGTTTCAATGGTTTGCGGGTACTTTCTGATGTAGCTTTAGGATCCGGTTTCTTGATAGGAGTGACAGAAATCCCTAGAAAAAAAGAAAAATTTGTTGAAGAAAAGCTCTGAAAACACACAAAATTGAATAAGAAAGGAAGACTAGCAAGCACCTGGTTCTGGTTGGTGAACTTGTCTAAAAGTAATTGGCTTACAAGTTCGTTTAAAGGGTTTTCGGATATATTCTGATGTAACTTTGAGATCCGATTTCTTGATAGCAGTGATTGTAAACCCTAGACAAAAAAATGAGTAAAATTTGTTGAAGAAATATTTTGAAAAACACACAAAATTGAATACAAGTACGTACCTAGTTTTTGTTGAGCTTTTTTAAAATTAAGTTTTTTCATTTTTAATTTCGGAATTCAGTTTTTTGCCCAGAAGAAGAAGAAGAAGCGAAGAAGCGAAGGACAAAAGGCGGTGCTACTGTCTGTTTGTGCTGGTGATTTACAAGGGAAAGCTTTAGAGGATGGGCCTAGGCCTTATATCCATTAGATTAAAGACAGGTCGGGCGGGTTTTGTTAAAATGCATCATATCCGAATCAGGTTATCGGGTCTGTGTCATAATTTTGTAAGGGCTGAGATAGAGGTTAAAACGGTCCGGCCCATCCTAGTACATCCTATTAAGAGGCAAACCCACCGTGCTACGCGTCGTGCTGTGCCGTGCCAGAAATTATGACGTGTCGCGTTTGAGGGCATGTTGTACTGTGGCTGACATATTTATTTTATATTTTTCAAAATTGATATTCTCCGGATATTTAGATATTATATGTGTTATGTTCAACATAATGAAGATAAAATTTCAAAAAATAGTTACCATAAATACTCTTTTGTAAAATATACATAAAATGTGTCGTATTATGCCGCATTATGTAATGTTTTATACATGTTATGATGTGCTTTCTTAGCATGTTGTGTTGTGCCATGCCACATGTTGTGTTGTGTCACTGGACCGATTAGTCTGCCGCAGCACAACACATGAAATTGTCGTGCTGTGCCGTGCTGGGGTAACTCACGTGTTGAGCTGGATGGGCTGGCACGACCCAATTTACAACTCTAGAATGAGAACAACAACTAATTGGTTTATATATATATATATATATATATATATAAAAAGTCGGATTCAAACTCCTACCTGAATCCAACTAGGCAGACTAGCGCTATTGTCAGACTCACCCCGTCAAATCTAACTATATAACTATATTTTATGGTGAGAATTGAACCCATAACTTCCTTCTTCCTGGAGTTGATGAAAAGTCATTAAACTACAGGATAAGCTGAGACCCGAAGAACTCTTATTCAAAACGGCAAATTTCTTCTATATACAACGTTATTATACCCGTCAATGATCTAAACTCGTTGGGAAACACCAACGATCACCCCATACCATCGGCAACCGTTAAAAATCCAGCTCTTGTTTCTCTATGTACCATTCATCCAAAATATATGTATTCATGATTTCATTTTAATTTTTGCCTACTTTCTAAAAACATATAGAGTATTCTTTTGACATATTTATACTTATAACCTTATTACTCGATTCCAAACGACCGTAGTAGATTGCGGAAGGAATCGGAACATTTTTCATGATATTCGCCGGATGTGCTGTGAACTTAAACAATGATAATTTATTCAAAATTTCAAGTTATATTGATACTGTGTTTGCAATTCACCATCTGTGGAGCTATAGCAGGTTCTTCGACTTACAGCATTATCAAGAATGATAGTGTCCTACGAAAACTAAGATCAAAAAAATTCTATTGAAAGATGAAGTCTACATCCAAAAGGATACTCGATCATTTGCCACTTTTACTAGTTCAAAATGTATTTCGAACTTTATTACATTATTTGGCACGGGCAGTAAGTTGCTTGTTCTAAGTAATTTGCTAGTGTACACAACATATAGAACCGAAGTTGAATCACTGCAATTTAAGTCACTGCTAAAATAATCATAAATGGCTATATGGACTAAAAATAAAATTGCATATGATATGACAAGAGTGGTAGGAAAAGGAAAAGGATTTGAACTCATATTAAAGAAACCCTACTTTTAGTAAATTTCAACTTAGAGCTTAAGAGCCAAATCAATCTTCTTCAAGTCTCCTTGATTAGAACTACGACCCTTTAAACCCACACCATCACCACTACCTTGCCATAGAAAAATTCCACCAATTAACCCATCGTTAAGCCCAGGGATATGTTGCATAGACCCATGTACAAAAGACGGTAACCGACCAATTGCTGGCTCATAATTATCCATTATTGGTAGTTTTGATGATGATGATAGCCACTCACGATTGCTTTGCCATCGTAGATTATGATTGTAGCGACCATTTTTATGATTACCACAACCACAAAATATCAAATCAAGATTATATAGAGAGTAAAAATGAAATCAACACGAGTGATTTAACGTGGTTCGGCAGAGATCTGTCTACGTCCACGGATATTGAAAGTTGGTGTTCTTATTGATTTGTTTAGTTACAGAAGAAAATAAAATAGAAAAAACCCAGCCAAAAGGAAAAAAGTCCCTCTCTCAAACACATTAATTTTGCTTATAAAGAGGTGATCTGTCACGTGTCAATGAAGTTTGCCACGTGTCGATAGCAATCCGCCATGTGTCGATGAAGATTCACCACATTTCGTCATGTGTCGAAGAAGTCCGCCATGTGTCGATGAAGATACACCATATTTCGTCATATGTCGATGTAGTCCGCCACGTGTCAATGTTTATCTTATCTTTAAATGACCTTAGCCTAATTTTAGTGCGGACAAATGATGGTGCGGGTGCGAGCAAGTGGTGCGGGCATGCGGCGGCTCTTTCATGCGGACAGGAAAAATAGTTGCTGCGGGCTTGAGTTAATTTTTAGCATTGCGGGCTTGAGCTATTGATATGGGCTGCGTATTTGGGTTGCCTCTTTGGTGCGGGCTTGGCTTACGGGTGAGAATGGCTGTATGGGCTGCGGGAATGGTTTTCATTTGAATGGCTTGAGCGGGAATTGCCACGTTCAAAATGGCCACTTTGTGGTGCGGACATGAAGAAACAAGATGGTACTGGGTAGATAATGGTGCGGGAATGAGAATAACAAAGTGGCGGGAATGATGGTTTATGAAATGTATCAAAGTGGGCTTGCTGTTGCGGACTGGAATGAATTCAAATCTTCACTTCATCAACTGGGCTTGAGGTGCGTACAATATGGGAGGCACATTACAGCTTACGTTGCAGGCTTGACTGGCTTTAGCTGCATACAGTGATTGAATGAGCTTGGGTTGCTTCCTTGCTGCGACTTGGTGGTGGATTTTTGGTACCCACAATGATCATGAGAAAAATTAGACCGAGAAGATGGTAAAACAGATGATGTTTGAGAATGGGCTTGAACATTTAACGATCTATTATTATTGAGAGAATCATGAAGAGACAAAGAATCCATTCTTGAGAATCTGCGGTGGCGATCGTGCAGGTGTTGGTGGTTGCTCATGTTAGCATAACGGAAAGAAGCTGTTGCTGCAGTAAGCCTTTGACGTCGTTCTCTTCTCTCTATAGTACGCTCTCGTTTATGTACGTTTTGATGTCCTCCTAATGCTTGCCAGCAATAAAAATTTCCTTTGACAATAATTACAAGGAATCAATCTTATAAGTTCTTCTTGATCTGCTTGTTCTAATTCAATTTCTTCACCAGTTTTATCTGTTGATAATGAGAAACCCACATCAAAACTATTTATAAGATTGAGTTCTTGATTTAACCTATTTTCAGAATCCAGGATGAAGGTTTGAAAATCCAATGAAAAGCCTTGACTATTGTGAATTTCAATTCCCTCTTCATGGTTTGTAAACCTAAGGTATTCATTGTGGGAGTTGTCTAATTCAAAAGAAGGGGTTGTGCTTCCATGGAGGAGGAATAGATTTTGAAGCCTTATACAGGGGCTGCATTAGGATTCAGGTTGACCAAATAATCCGTTAAGGGGTATCTTTGGGGTTATGTTAAATGTTCATATTATCCTTCTATCTATGAAAAAGTTAAATTCACCCTTCAATCTATTAAAACCTAAACAAAACAAAACCTTACAAAATTTTCATTTCAATTCAAAACCTTTCCCTCTCCCTCCATATCTCCTCCTTCTCCATTTGAACCGAATTTCTCCATCGAATCAATTAATTGGCGATTCAAAATTTCGTCGTCGATTAAAATCTTAAGTTCGTGATGAAGAATCCTACTAAAGGTGTAGAAGGTAGTCGTGATTACAATCAAAATCAAACTAAACAACCTAATCAAGATATTGAAGAACAAATCGGCGGTGAAGGAAATCAAACTCCCCAACCACAACAAATGGTGTATATAAGCTATCCAATCGAACCCATGTTATTTTTAGAACCCTAAAGTGATTGATTTTCTTGTTTGATTGATGGACTTGTAAAAAGAATTGGTTTCCAGAAACATTTAGGTTGGGTTCAATTGGAAAACCCAAGCGTAACTGATTTTTTTTTAATTTTACGGTTGGGTTATTAAAATACCCAACCGTAAATCAGAAGGAAGGAGATGAAGATAATATTTTATGGTTGGGTTCGATTATGAACCCAACCGTAAACTGTTTTACACTCAAACCCAACCGTAAAATTAGATGAATAGATTTGAAGATTTTTTCATTTCTATCTTGTATAGAATTGAAAGACGAAGTCAACCCAAAAAAAAATGAGGTCAATCGGACATCGTATGAGGGGGTTATGTTTAAAACGGTGAAATACAAAAAAGTATCCAGGAATAATTACGGTTGGGTTTCTTGGACTCGGACCCAACCGTAAATCTGGGATTTTGGGTGAGATTTTTGTGTCAGAATTTCGGTTGGGTTTATTGGGTCGAACCCAACCGTAATTCTTCCTGGACACTTTTTTGTATTTCACCGTTTTGATCATAACTCCCTCATACGATGTCCGATTGACCTTATTTTTTTGTGGTTGACTTCGTCTTTTAATTCTCTACAAGATAGAAATGAAAAAATCTTCAAATCTATTTGTATAATTTTACGGTTGGGTTTGAGTGTTTAGACCCAACTGTAAATCTTCCAGGAACTTGTTTTTCAAATCTAAAACTAAAATTGCTATTTACTGTTGGGTTTGATTGTCAAATCCCAACGTAAGCTATGCTGGATAGAAACACTATTTTTTGAAGATTAGTTACGGTTGGGTCCTATGCTAAAACCCAACAGTAAAACTTTTACGAGTGATTGTTTGTTACGGTTGGGTTCTAGGATGAACACCTAACCGTAAATGTTAGTTACGGTTGGGTCCGATGCTAAAACCCAACCGTAAAACTGTTACGATTTGGTGTTTATCCATAAAATTACGGTTACGGTTACGGTTGGGTTGGGAAGAACACCTAACCGTAAATGGCGTTTACGGTTGGGTTCGACATGAAAACCCAACCGTAAAATTCTATGAATCACAAAAGAATCATCATTTCAAACGTAATTTCATCAAATTTGAGCCATAAAAAGACCAAGAGTTTAAGTTACAGGTATACCTCACTACTCTGGTTGAGTGAATCAAAATCTAGGGTTTTTTAAAAAACCCTCAAAAATTCTCTTCTAATTTTTCTTCCCACCAAACCAAAAAGAAAAAAAAATGATTTGATTTGATTAAGTATAAGATTATTTCAGATTAATTATGATTAGTCTAATCTATTAGTTAATTAGTTTTACTAATATTAACTAATCAGAGATAGTTTAGTCATTATAAAAATATCATGGATAAGAGATTTTTGAAATTCACTTTAAATGTCCTTATTTCATGTTCACATAAATAGCCCTCTCCATCACTTTTGTAGCCCATATATAAGGTTTCTAGATTTTAGGAGGAGTCAAAGAGGAAGTGCGGAAGTGAATATATGATTCAAATGAGCACGAGGTATGTAAGTAAAAATGTTGTCCTTGCATTTTGCACTGCAATATTAAAAACTAAAAAGACAATCCACGTGCTCTACCATTTAACATTTGTAAAGAAATTATTGAAACACCAGAATCTGCGGGTAGGAATCGAACCCGCGTCTACGTGACCAACAACGCTTTAAATTCACAGTTGTTTGTTGTGGGAACATGTAAATCAGTTATATTCAATCGTTTTTGATTAAAAAAGGAACAAACTTTCATGATTTTCAGCAAAGAACGGTACAATTCACTGATTTAATGTCAATGTACCACTCTGTAAAACCTGCAATCTCTTCCTCCTCCCGAAGGGTCCCATCTTTTTAGTGGTTAGTTTAATTTCCAAAAAAAGGAAAAAAAGAAAACGTGGTTTCTGCATCACTTATCTTCGGAGCTGTACCGAGAGATTTCATGAGCAAAGGCTAGCTGCAAAATCTATTATTAAAGGCCGTTGGCCACACGAACGGTACAGCTTGTATACAGCAAGCCTTAAATATGCATTAAAAATGCAAAAGCACAGTAACACCAAACAAAATTTATCCCTAAGTGGGATTAGACTGTCTTGACTAGGTTCGGATAAAGATCTGAAGCCGTTTTCATATATAAAAAAAAACAAAAAATAACATCCCTAAGTGGGTTCATAGATAATCGCATCAAAAATTAAATTTCATACATTAAGCATACAAAACAAGTTTCAACACTCGAAACAAGGGTCGTCCCTGAGGCAAAACTTTGCTTTGGGGTAGCACAACTAAAGGGGCAACAGTAAAGGATATTTTCCAAGGGATGTATGGTTAATCTCTATAGCTCTGGATGATAGACATTGGAGGTATGGGTGGGAATGGTTTTTCTGAGGTATGGGGATGGGAATGGTTTTTCTATAGGTTCTGCTTATTCTGCTCTAGAAATGGATGGTTTTGTTACTTTTCCAGACAAGCAGCCGTGGAATACTTAGGTTCCATTGAAGGTGGTTCTACTGGTGTGGACTTTATGCTATAATGGGATGCCAACTTTAGATTATTTATACAAGGCTGGACTTATTCAGAATGCAAATTGTTTACTGTGGGGTGGCAACGAAGAGACCAATACTCATTTGTTTTTACACTGTCAAATAACTTTTTAAGTACGGTTTTATTTCTTGAACAATTTTAGGATCAAATGAGTTTTTGATACCGATGTTAGAAAAACGCTATGGGAATGGAATAATAAGAAGTGTAAGAAGAGAATCAAGCGCCTATTGGGATATTTGTCTTTCGTATTATGGTAGAGTTTGTGGAGAGAAAGGAACAAAAAGTTACACAATAGTATAAGTATAAACATCAGGTTACACAATAATATGAGTAGAAACATCAGTTAAATTAGTGTGGAAGTAAAGTCCCTTTTATTTAATTGAACGTTACATACGGATATTTTTCCGGTATCACTCTTTCAACAATTATTTGTAACTGGGATGCGGTAGTTTACTCATCCTTGAACTATTTCTATTTGATTATCACTTCTTTGGTGGTATTGAAATTTTTTAATAAATTTTGCTTTTTACCGTAAAAAAAGAAGAAAAATATGATGTAAAATTTATCTAAGACGTAAACAAAAATAAAATATATAACCAATATCTTAGAAGATGATAGGGCATGATATGCATAATGAGTTAGTTTAGTGGTGTAAAAGTAAATATCTGATACATAACAAAAATTAAAACCAAATTGCTTCCTTAAATCATCTTTTTTCTCGAACTCTCTTTCTCTTTTTGTGCTCCAATCAAAGACGGACCTAGAATTTTTTTTTAAATAGGGTTGGATTGGCACTAATTTACAAGACGGCCAAAGGACGCAACAAATTTTTTGCAATGAATGGTTTAGTTTGTGGCTAGTTTTTCTTTACAGATAGAATTGTTATACCAATAAACAATTAAAAATTATAACGAATAAAATTAATACATAAAAGTGACCACGGAAACAGGCACGGACTCAAGAGTGCTCAAAAACTAAATTTGACCAGGGTTAAATCCTTTAAAGGTAAAAAAATTCTTAAAATTTAAAATTTAGGTAGTGGACATGAGGACTTGACCTGAGTTGTAGCGCCAGTTATCCTCTCATAGATCCGTCAGCGTATAGAAAAAAGAATTTAGTTTATGAAGAAAAAATGGTAGATAATTATGTTAAGAATAAGATTATGTTTTCTTTTAAGTTACGATCTATATTAAGTGGGCTAAAAAAAACTCTCTCATAAATGAATTAAAATAGTAAATGGATTAAAACATTTAATCTGAATGGGCTAAAACTAAAATTTCTAAATAAAATAAAATCACAGTAAAATAATGATAGGCTAGAAACATGAAAGGACTATAGCCTTCTAAGTTAACCCCTCGTTAGGCCCGTCCTTGGTTCTAACGATTATATTTAATTTCACGGAGAATGAAAATATTCTATGAATAAAGTGAATTATTGTTTATATAGATATGCGAATCATGATTCATTTCTTTTTTTTGATTTTTTGATTTTTCCAAATATTTAAAAATATACTAATAATCATAAATTGTATATTTATGACAAAAACTTTAAATCCTCGTTTTAAGTTTTCTAATATTATGAAACTAATAACCTAGTTATGTATATTTGTCGTGCTTAAGTGATTTAAATGATTTATTAGTTATAGAGTTACTTTGAATTATAGTTTTCTTGTTATTTGTAAGAGTTTACTAAAAAATAATGCTTTTGAGAATCTTTTTTAATGCATTTAAATCATGGTAGTGTCGTAATGGATCATGAAGACGCATTTGAAGTAAGCCTAATTCCTTTTGAGGGGCAACATTCTATGGGTGTTTCAATTATTTTCCTTATGGGTTTAGCAATATGTATGCTCCTTTGGTAAAGTTCTCGATAATCGTGAAGAGTCCTTCCCATTTTGGCCGAGTTTTTTTCCTGTTTTATCTCGCTGGTGCAAAAGGATTTCTCGGAGTACTAACTCACCAGGCTAGTATTCTTTTTCTAATAGACACGTTTTCGTGTCTTATTTGATCTTATACTTATAATTATTAGTGTCCAAATTATGTATTAATTATGTTATCTTCTTTGTTTGTAGGTTTTTTTAAAGAATAAACGTTTGCAGAAAATAAGACTCGAAAAGTGTTGAAAGCACCCAAGAAATTGCAAAAGGCAACCAAGAAAATGATAAAGGCACCCAAGTGATAAAGGCATCCCAACTCTGGATAGGGGCATCCCACCTTCTTCCTATTTTGAAATAAGAACTTGGAAGGGAAATTTATTTCTTGATATGTGCTAGCTGGATTCAAATTTGGTAGGGTATTTTCAAGCTCTAAAGACAAGAATATCTCTTGCTCTATTACTAGAAGTTGCACAAAACTGGGAAACTCAAAAATAGTCAAGAATAATCGTGAGGTGTTGATACTCTATAAATCAGGAAATAAATATTTCTCGATTCTGTTCTCGAGTATATTAGGGAGTTGCGCTAAGGAAACATATCAAATGAACTCGGTCTTGGACATAATGAAATCATGAAGAATAATCGACATATTGGTTGCTCGAGAGAAAGGAAAGATCATGATCTGCCAATATTCTTCTCATTAAATAAGAAGATATTTTCGAAGATGTGAGGTGAGAATGATATTGGATTATAAAAAGAGATGATTTGAGAAGAAAATGGAAGATGGCAGAGGCAGAAAGCCACGAAAAAAAAACTCAGAAAAAAAATCTCTACAACTTAGGGTTTTTGGCCGAGAGAAGAGGAAAGGATTTGGGTGCTAAGCTTGTCCAATTTAGTATTTGGGTCGTTGAACCGTTAGTCAATTAAGTCAACTAGTCAAATTTGTTAAAAAAGTTAACGTCGGTTAATAGACTATTTAGTATTTACACTCTGCAACTCACTTATATCCTTTATCTAAGTTTAATTGAAGGGCATAAAGATTAACATCTAAATTGAACAGCTTGTGTCCAAATTAGTCGAACATTAATGGTTTCCATCTGTACTAATCATCTTCTGATAATAAATCACAATTGTAAAATTTTCGAAAACATTACAAAACACAAGAAACCCAAACTTTTAACCCTAATCTCAATTAAAAAAAACCATTATTTTATCAACAACCTAAAAATTTACACCTCCAAGAACCTGATCGAACACACTAAAAACCTCACTATTCTTCAAACCAAAGAAAACCCACGGATCAAACACCAAACACCCTAATTAAGTTTCAAAACTTAATTGAAAAATTAGATCTTAAACTCAAAATTTAACCCAACTTCTCATTATTCGAGAAAGGAAACTCATTGAAATAGATGAAGATCGATTGAATGAAAGAGAATTCGAGGAAAATAATTTTTCATGGAGGTGGTGATGTTGATCTGTTATTCTAATTTGGGTTAATTGATGTTTGATGCACAGGTTTTGACCAGCTTTAGTCTTTGGTCTAACATTTTTCCAATGTTAGGGATTGGTACCTGGACTAAACGTTGACTACGATTGACTGTTGATAAGTGCATAATTCATACATTTTAAGTAGTTTTTCCTGACCCTTATTTGCTATATTTGAGTGAATTACTATGTTTTATTATTACTTTCGAAGTTTAGTTGTCTTTTCAGGTTACAGTTCAGAAACCTGCAGAATGGAGCTGTATGAGAAGAATTATCGAGGATCCAGTAAAACTTTTCTGAATTTAGGCCTTTCACCCTCCACAGTGTAGGAAATTGAATTACGAATCCAACGGCGAAAGAACGAGGTCATTCTGATCTCGTATGAGGAAGTTATGGGCAAAGCCACATAGTGGCAAACTAGCTTGTGCTGCTAGCGCCCAGGCGCTAAGTTGGCTGAACCGTAGGTGCTAGGGTGCTAAGTGGTTAGTTGGAGGTGCTAGAGTGGTTTGGTGGACTAGTGGATAGCCTTGGTGGAGTAGTAGCTAGCTTGGGGAAGTCATATGGGATTAGGAAAGAATTTGGAGTTGTTATATCTTGTTGGGATGGAATAAGGAAACTTAGCACATTTCCTAATTCCACTAGGATTGTGAAAGTGGCTAACTCAAGTTCTATAAAAGGAACTCAGGCCTTTCTCGTGGCAAGCCTTTTGGGGAGGTAGCTATAGCACATATTGGAGGTCCAAAGGATATTTGGGGGTCAGGTTTACTATACAAGGCAGGACACAAGTCTACTCACGTAAGGAAAGCTCAAGGATTCTCGGTTGGGCTGGAATTTCCCTCACGTATAAGAGGGAGAAGTTGGATGGAAATAGAACATCATCTAATTCACGTTATCATACAGGAGATTAGGTTAGAAGAGAAGAAAAGAGGCGCAAAAACACAGCAAAGGAAAAGGGGACAACGCAACTTGAAGGCTGGCCACTTTTTCATACAGGCGATTCTGCAGAAACTCTTCGTCGCAATTCTTCCGGGTTTGATTGTATCTTTTAATTATTTTCCATGGGTTTTAAGAAACCTATGATGAGCTAAACCCTCTATATTGGTTAGGGATGTAATTTGAAGTTAGAAAACATGTTTATTGATTGAATGGCGCATGCTCATAATTTCATGTTATTTTTAATATCGTTCATGTCTACTGATTATATTATTACATATGATTGATTGCTGATTTGTTTGAGTCCGGAATCAGGTAAATAGGCATTGATATCTACAACTAAACTGGAGTTCTAAGAGTCGAATCTGCCGAGGGACTCCGGTTATAGGTAGTATAACATATTTGTTAACGATACTTAAAATTGCCATGCAAGTATGTGTAGAAGCTTGACCTAGGTTGAATCCGAGTGGCGAATTGCGCCGGGTTACTTAGATTAACCTCAACTCACAAAGACCATAGCTATCATTGGATTGAAGTCGAGTGGAGGTACTCACTCAGGTTATCCGGTGCTAAGAATTCAAAGGG
>JAJJMC010033249.1:0-14060 GCA_023531435.1 Papaver californicum | reverse complement strand
GATGATGCTGCATTTGGTCGTCAGCTTCATGCTCATGTTATTTGTATCGGTGGGTTTGAATCTGATTTACAAGTTGGTGATACATTGATTAAAATGTATATCAACTGCGGGTTGGTTGAATGTGGCAGGAGACTGTTTGATGATATGCCTGAAAGAGATGTTTTTTCATGGACCTTTATGATTGTTGCTTATACCAAGAATGGAGATATGGAATCAGCAGCTGGTTTGTTTCATGGGTTAAGGAACAAGTATATGGTGGTGTGTACTGCTATGTTGACCGGATATGTGCAAAATGGAAATCCGAAAGAGGCGTTGAGATTGTTTGAGATTATGACAAAGGATCCTGTTGTGAAGATTAACGAGGTTACTCTGCTAGGTGCAATTTCTGCTTGTGCTCAATTGGGTGATACGGAAAGTGCGAATTGGATTAGAAACATTGCAGATAAAGAAGGTTTCGATTTATCTAGAAATGTTATCTTGGGATCTGCTTTGATTGATATGTACTCAAAATGTGGGACTGTTGAAGAGTCTTACCGAATTTTTCAGGGAATGAGAGAAAGGAATGTTTTTTCGTATACTGCCATGATTACTGGATTTGCGATGCATGGGCGTGCTGATTCAGCGGTGAATCTGTTTTATGACATGTTGGAGACAGAAGTTAAGCCAAATGAAGTTACATTCATCGGGGTCCTTGCTGCGTGTAGCCACGCTGGAATGGTTAATCAAGGTAAGGAGATATTCGACAGAATGCAAAAAGATTTTGGGATCACCCCATCGGCGTCTCACTACGCATGCATGGTAGATATGCTAGGGAGATCTGGTTACTTAGAAGAAGCTTTTGAGCTTGTGGAGAAAATGCCTATGAAGCCTGGTGGAGGTGTCTGGGGAGCCTTACTGGGAGCGTGTAAGATCCATAAAAATGTTGAAATTGCGGAGGTTGCAGCAGAACATCTATTTGAGCTTGAACCTGAGAATATTAAATTTTTTGTTGCACTTTCCAACATTTACAGTTCGGCAGGAAGACACGATGATGTTTTAAAGATAAGAAAGTTGATAAAAAAGAAACAGCTGAAAAACAACCCTGGTTGCAGTTGGGTTGTTGAAACTAAAGATGGTGGGTGTTAAGGGTCAGAACCGGGTTTGTTGTCTGACAGAAGTTACACAAGCCGATAAAGCTGCTGCTTCACCACCTTCTTGGGTTGTTAAATAGTTGAGGTGCAGGTGTTTGATATGATGCACCAAGTGGAGGGTTGCCTAAGGCTTATAAACTGCAGGATCTTTAGTTTCACATACAATATGGGACTAATCTCAACACGCCTCCCCACGTGTAGTCTCGTTGGGTCTAACATGTGGACAATCAATCGAGTGACGCGGAATACGTGCGGTCATATAAGACTCGTCACAAATTATCTGCTCTGATACCATGTTGAAGTCCATGGACCTAACTAACCTCGAAAACCGGCTTACAAGCAGTGTAGTCCATACCGGACGGTATACCGCCGTTTTACCGGTTTCGGCCGAAAAGCGAGACGAAATCCGGTATACCGGTAAACGGTATTTGACCGAAAATATCGGCCGGTATTGACTGTACCGGTTTGGCCGGTACAGCCGGTATTGGCCGGTACAATCGTTTTTTTTCTGTTTTTTTTATTTAAAAAAAAATAATAAAAAAATAATTTATTCTTGTTTTAGGGTTTTCAATTGTTACTCATATTTTTTATGATATTTTAAAATTATATATGCATATGACAATATCTATAATTAATCTAATGATCTTAAAATTGTAATATCTTTGTTTAATTAGTATTTTAGACGATAAACTTTGAAGTTGTTCTTGTTTCTTTTGTTTTTCCAGTTTGAACTTTGTATGAAATCTATGGATTTATATATTTTGGATGAATACTAGTTTATCTTTTTAAACTTTGTGAAAAAATGTTTGTTATAACGTGTTAAAATATATTTTTAGTTATAAAATGTGAACTAGTATTTTTTTATAAAATTATAGGTATAAAATATATGCATCGATATTCCACCGATATTTAAACCGAAATTTCCCGGTATACCGGCGTACCAGTGTATCGCTCTCGACCGGTACGATCCGAAATCCGATATGGTACAACCTTGCTTACAAGGTTAGGGTTGTCCAAGGCTTATAAACTACAGGATCTTTAGTTTCCCATACAATGTGAAACTAATCTCAACAGTTATTGTTTAATATTGAGGGTTTCAACTCAAAACATCCCCAAATTTCTTCTTCATGAGGGTTTTCTAGACTAAATCTATGGAATGGACTCACTGAGTCATATAAACAGTCAACAGTTCCGTTTTGTTTCTCTCTCACTCGTTATCTTGCTGTTGATTCTACATCAGAAGATATTCTTTCTTCAAGTCATCTTTCCCGGAACAAGACCATGTCTGTGAAGAAGAAAAAGAAACAAGGAATAAGTTAAAATTCAGCTCAATCCTCCTTGTTCATATTTTCTGGAAAGTTTCTTAAATTCGTTTACTAAAACTCACATGCCATTCAAAGTTTAGTAAGTAGTCTAGCAACTTCAGTATTAGTGTGTTGATTTGCTGTTAAGTTAGGGTAATAATCTCATATTTTTTTGTTGTTTCATGTGCTCTGATTGATTTACACATCAGTCCATTATTGTGTTACGATCGATGCTATAAGAAAACAAAACGAAAACAAAAAACACAAGATTTATTTGGTTCATCCAAACTGGGCTATGTCCAAGGAACGACTGCGGTTTTTACTACGATCTCAAAAACAGAGTTCCAGAGGAATACAACGATGATAATAATGATAAGATACAAACAATAGATAGGGAAACTCTCTATATATAGAGACTGCTGAAAATTTAGGCCGGGGCGCTGCCTCGGATCCTGTGGAGGATTGTTTATGTTCACTCCCGGGACCAGGCCTATCGACCTGTCCCTCAGTTCAAACCTCTTAAAAAGTTTTATCTAATTTTCCAATGGGCCGCCAGTCGGGTCGGATCAAGTGCGAAACCGGATCGTGCATTACCAAGCTCCACACAAACATAACATATTGTGCTTTTAAAGTATGTGTATCGAAAGTAATAGTGGTAGTACTAGTAATCTCTTTTTGGCCATGGAAATTGATGACAACGATCAGCATCTCAGAGTTCAGACATTTGCATGTTTAATAAACCAAATGCTTGCTGATGAATAATGAACTACAATAAACATGGTTATAAAGATTTAGATTTGAAATCCTTGTAAATTGATTATGTCATCCATTTATGTCGCATGCTGTTGTCAAAATATTTATGCTTCTGTGGCTCCTAGTTTTAAGGGGAAAACCTATTTCTCCCCTTGAAATCAAGGTTTTGTTGGGCTTTCTAGTTTTATTTTGGGATCTTTTGGTACTAATTTTTGGTTTTGTATTCTTTGTTGTTGTAGGTAAACAACAATGGAACTCAATACAACTTCTCCCCGGTCTGATGATGCCATCGTCACACTCCATTGCCACACACCATTATCATACACTATCGCCACACATTGTGTGGTGAAACTGGTGTGTGGTGAAACTGGTTCGTGGTGAAATTGGTGGATGGTGAAACGATATGCAGTGAAACAGTGCTGAACGAGTTGCTTTCTCTCTTGGGAAAGTGTATACACTATGGACGTTTTTTTCAATAAAATCTCTTAAATGTAAGATCAGTTTTGTGATTTTCGATTTTAGTACATTAATATTAGGTTCTTGAACATCATTCTAATGTTGTTTTGGAGAGTTGCAGGAACAAGTTATTGATCGACACACAAAAGAAACTATTTTCATATTTCTAGAGCACACAAAAGAGATGGGTTGTTATCACCAGGTGAGTAGAACTTCTTCTGGCGATAACACCAGATTCTCTTCTCTCTTTCTCTATATTAACTTTTCTAGAATTGCTAAGATTTTTAAGAGTTATATGTTGTGCATGCCCCTTGGATTATGAGCAAACACTGACCTACAAATCGACACATGTGAACTGCAAAATGATACTTAATGGATTGATGTTCTATTAATATTCATTACCAGCTCTGGTAGGATTTTGGTTTAGAAATGAACTTTTGTTTAATTGCAATAAACTACCATATTTGGATTGAGCTTTTAGACCTATTTGGTTCTCGATGAAATCTATTTTTGGTACTTGTTACTAAATTGTTGTATAAGTTCATTTGAATTGAGTTTGAAACTTTATTTCATCTGGTACAGGTCAAGTGAGGAACAATACATCAAAACGAAGGTTATGTATCAAACAAATGGATTACAACATTAAAAGAAGGCATACTTGCTCAAGATTTCTCCTAATTTAACCCAATTGGCTCTTATCGCAAAGGAGGTAACATTTTATCAAGCCCTTCGTTTTTTTAGTTTGGCCTGCGATGTCGTTCGAACAGTTCTAATAGAACATCTATGTTTTTCATCTATCTCATTTGGCGACATTGATTTTTCTGTAACATTTATGTGACATATCCGTTATTGTAATTGTTTGGATATAGTCATGTTCAGCCGACGTTGGAGATGACTGGGAAGCAAGATTGTCATCTCCGGAAATGTTGTCTCACCTTCAGTATGTCCAGATTGAAGAAGTGGAAATATGTGATGCTGAGCTCAAACTTCTGAGTTTTTTATTGAAAAATACAAAGGTTTTGGGGAACGTTACTCTACATTTTCATTCTAGTGTTGGCTCGCCTAATAGAGCGAGACAAGTTAGGCAATTTATGAAAAAGCTAAGAGCAGTTCCTACAGCTTCTTCAAGTATCAAATGGTATATTTTTTAAACTTAGTAGGTGACACTGTGAGCTTATTACTTGAACCTGCAACAAAAATTAACCAGAAAATTAGATGTAGCAAACTAATAACGGATAACTCTATACTCGGTCTGCCAGAAGCAAGATTTGCAACAGATACACCGTGAGCAAGACTTCTCTTGCAAAATCAAGTAGTTTGGTAATTGGGTTTGGTGTTTCCCCCTTTTGTTTTTTGCAGTATGTCTTCTTCTATTAAATGTCTATTTGAGACTTGGTTAAATGTTATTATGACTGTGTTTAATGCTAATTGTCTTATCTTTTGTTTTTACTGGCATCCGGAGTGTAGGCTAGATGATATTCATGGATTGTTAATGACAATGGAAGTCTGACATATGTTTGTCCAAACAACACTTATTTGTGGATCCTTCCGAGCCTTCTTCCGGCAATCAGATGAAGAAGTGCTCGTATCTCCTTTTAGTCATTCTTCAGATGATATCCAGAAAGTATAGTATAGGCTAGATGATTTTCATGGATTGTTAATGACCCATTGAAGACACATATGTGTCCAAACAACACTTACCTGTGGATCCTTCCGGGCCTTCTTCTGGCAATCAGATGAAGAAGTGCTCATATCTCCTTTTTATAAGCAAATTGTTCCCGGAGCTTCATCATTAGAACTTGGACATCAGTTTTCCAGAGTAATACGGGTAAGAGCAATTCCAATGGGGATTGGTATATTGTCAAATTAGCCAAGCCACGTGATAGGCAAAAGCGATTGTGTGCTGTTGGAAATAGGCTAAGAGATTCAAACTAAACCGATCGAGCGGCTCAGTCTGCCTCGACAACGGTCGAATCTCAAAGGTCAAATCCAACGATTATAATTCCACCCATATAAAAGAAACTAACAATTTTATTTCACATTTAATTAAAATTTATAACAACGTCTTTTTTGGAGTAGCATGTTACTAATATCCCATACGTGCAATCAAAAAATATTTCAGGATTGTATAATGAGCTTCATAAGCAAACAAATTTCCTTTTCCATCTTCGCCATTCTTCTCGTACCCGCAATTCAACTTTAGCATTCGATTCACCCCTTACTCGATTGACAACCCGGACAAAAGCTATAAATTCTTCTACTTGCCGTCTTATAGTTTGATATCGACCAAACAACTCAGTTATTACGGTTATTCGGGTTACTAGTGTCAGTGCAGAAGTTCTCACATATTCCGCATCCCTTGCCGGATAACATACATCTAAGTTTCTATATAGAGATATATCTTCATCTGTGGTAAACTTTGCCGGATTAATATACGTTTGAGCCATATGGGTATAAAAGAAGGTAAACAAGGTGTGGTTTTGGAAGTAAAAATAATTGAATTTATAGAACTATTTTATAGCCATTGTATGGAACTAGACGTTGTCGGCTCAACCTAGGCCGATCGTCTTAGTTTACAACGACAACAACTATTTATGTGATTTGAACAATAACTTTAATTAAATATAATTTTATTTTAACAATTATCTAGTACAATTCTTAATTTAAATTAAATATAATTTGATTTCAAAATAAATAAACAAGCTTAATTTGATTGAATTAACTAAAGTTATATTAGAATACTAATCTCCATTACATTAGCTGGGTTGGTAAATCAAGTTGGGTTGCAATTTTTGTCATTTTTTCAGAAGTTTTTTGAACAAAAGTTGAGATCAAGAGTTTGAGACGAAAATATTAAGATTGAAGTGAAAATAGAAAAAAATTTGAATGGAGAAGGTATGATTTTGGAGTTGAAATTATTTGAATTTATAAGAAAGGAATAAGCGCAGTTGGATTATAGCCGTTGAGATTCGACCATTATCGATTCAACATGAGCCGCTTGCCCCAGGTTAGATCGAGCCTCATCTCAAGTTGAGAATCCAATCACCATTTTAAATAATTCACAGTAGCTCCCCTTTTAGCCAAGATATATGCACAAGTAACTCTTTCCCTATATATATATATATGCGAAAACCTTAATCGAATGATCTTCAGAAATTGTAGACAATTCTCTCAATAAATCAGAAATCTCCGAAGCATAAAAAAGATTTATTTAGACATAGCCAGCCAAAATAAGATTCATAGAATCACATTCAAACAAAGTCTTGAAATATTAAGATATTCTGTTTCCTGACATATCTAAATCATAAACCATAATAGAATAATATTACTACTTTACTTATCAATTCCCAAAGTGGTAGCAAAACCACCATTTATTAGGGGTAAGTTTTGTAAAATCATATTAAAATTTTGATGAAAAGTATAGAAAATGAAATGTAGATTGATCAAACGGAAAGTTTTAAGTCGAGCGTTCAAGGTACATCAATTAATCTTTAAATATTAGATAGCAAAATAGGGTGATTTACCCGATATCATTCGTTAAATAGCCGGTGGGAAAAAAACTAAATGAATGCAAGAAAATATAAAAAAATAATTTCTTGACTTTGATTTATATTTTCTGACTTTCTATCATAAAACTGAATAATAATTACACGTATATAAAACAAAGTACCTAAAAAGATTAGACTCCAGGAACAGTCATTAGTCTCCTATATGTTTACAAGCGTCTATGTTGTTCATCATCAAGAGTTATCTTCGTGCATATCATGTCTACATGGATATATAATCTTTTTCGTGTTACAGGTAAAATATTCCAATTCGGAATATAAGTAATGGTTTGTCCTTTTCTAACACCGAGGTATGATGGGTACACTTGACTAAGTTGTGGGAAAAAACTTTTCAGTTAAGCATGTTTGGCCGAGAGTAGTCATAAGATGGGTGACCTCTCGGGAAGCTGCTGCCGGATAACCGCAGTAGTGCCAATAAAAATCCCACACTGCTGGATAACCGCAGTGGGTAAGTGCGAACAATATCGGTGATAACGATAGGTCGCTTGTGCTCAGGTGGGAGAGTATGCTAGGCGGTGATGCTAGATACTGGTCTTACAAGAGGCAGGATCGTCTACATTACACCGAGGCCTTTTCAGCACAATTGGCTCCAGAGTTGGCAAAAAGCTCTGCAGTTAAACGTGCTCGGGCTGGAGTAATCCAGGGATGAGTGACCTCCTGGGAAGCTGCTGCTGGATAACCGCAGCGATGCCCGTTAAAAATCCCACACTGCCGGATAACCGCAGTGGCTAAGTGGGGACAATATCAGTGGAAGGTCGGGTCATTACAATAGGACTCCCCAAAACCGTCACTTATATAGGAGTGAATCCCGTCCTACCTGGAGTTAGTAGGAGACCACTTTTAGATGAGGTGGGATCCATTCTATATGAGTGGCAGTTTTAGAGAGTCCCAGAACCGCGATATGTTAAGAATTTTTGATAAAATAATTGAAAACCGTGTCACATCATTCCTGAAAATTAAAAAACTTAAAATTAGTTTTTATACAAAATTATAGGTCGATTCTTAAAAATAAATTAATTAATATTTTATGAAATAAAAATATTTTATTCCTACTTTTGATTTTAAAAAATAAAAATATTTCTATTTTTAATATCCAAACAGACTATAACGTTCCCACGTTCCCACTCGTTCGTATGTTTCTATTTTCTACACCACCAACACAAATTAGCAATAAGAAACAATGCATTATCAAACTTTGTGAATTATCAAAAACATTAATAGTCACTTACTAGTAATTTTTTGGTGGTTGGATAAGATGCCTAACTCTTCTTTATCATTGATACGTCAAATCAATTAGAAAATACAATATCACCGACCAAACACCGGAACTGATTTTGATAGTAGGGTGCACCTTTGAGTCACCTATCAAACAATGCCAACAACTCATAAAATACGCAACGTTTTATTTTAACACTGATGTAAGCCAAATCACGTTTCAGTCATGTCAATTCCGTGAGAGCAACACCGGCCAAGATAACTCGATAACTCGCGAATTTCTACGAGATGTTACACAAAACTAAGTGAAAGATAAACTTATACTCCCTCCGTGCTAAATTACTAGTCCGGTTTTAAAAAGTCAACATATTAAGAAGACCGATAAAATTTAGCATATTAAATGTGAAATTATTAGTATAATTAAAAGTAAATAGTTTAATACTATATAATAATATTATATATTTGATAATATTAGGTAACTCTTCTATCTTTGATATATGAAAATATATTTTTAAGGAATCTTACTTTTGCATCCAAAAATAATTGTTTTAAAAAGGAAATGAAGATAAACTGGAAAGATATTAAATATATGATTAATTAGATTTTGAAACTTAGGTTTTATCCAACATTAGGGTTTGGTTTAACTTTTGACCAATTTAGAGTTTGGTATCTGAAATTTACGTTGACCGACGTTGACTAAGTTAAACCCTGACTTCTGTTTAGTAATGATTAAAAAATTTAAATAAAATTTAAATATTAACAAATTATACCCTTCATATTACTAACATTCTCATAGCAATTGAGTTTGATCGGTCAGTGAGTCGACTCGGCCGGACTAAAAATCCGGCAGAGTTCTCTTTGTTTTCTTGCTCTTTTCAGGCCAGTCTAATGGGTCATTCCCTGCAAGATTTAACACATTTATTCACAATCATTCATTTACTCACCAACTATCATCAGTTCTTCCATTTCAATTGATTCACGACATCACATTCAATCTTCAGGCACCATCTTTATTGTCTTTCCAACCATAGTAAATCACCATCTCAGAAACTGTCATTTGTTTGTAATCTTGAAACAACACCAAAAACCCATCTTCAATCTCTAATTCTTACCTTATGCTGTGTTAGTACCAAAAAGTTGCTCTAACACGTGGCAGCAATGTCAGCGGAGCACAGTATCCCGATACATCAGTCTGAAGCACAGTCAAAATGCCCACTACTCAAAGATCGGAACACAATCAAGATGTCTCGCTACTCAAAGTACGAATCACAAGATCGGAACGTACTCAAAGTGCGGAGCACAAGATGCCCCGATGCATGGATCGAAATGCTGTTGGATCGTACCAAGGTTCGAAGCAGGGATCGTACCAAGGTTCGAAGCAGGGACCGTACTAAGGTCCGAAGCATGGATCGTACCAAGGACCGAAACATGGATCACAATTTGATCTGAAAGCATCGATCCCACCAATCCCGCAAGCCAGGACTGCAAGCCAAGCCCGCAATTCATTTCCCGCAAGCCAATCAGACCAACCCAGACCGTTTAAGGGAAAGCTGGATAAGAAGATAAAGTGGACAGGTGGCTGCACAAGAAGGTGTCACATCATTAGAAGATGCCACCTCACTAAAAACATGGGATCGGTTCCTTTAAAGGAAAAGAGAAGAGAAGGGAGAGAAGCAGCTTCTTCTCCAACGAAAAACCCTGTAAAACTAGAACTCCAATGGAGTTTCTGGATTTGTAACTGGAAATTGATCA
This sequence comes from Papaver californicum, assembly GCA_023531435.1. NCBI lineage: Eukaryota > Viridiplantae > Streptophyta > Magnoliopsida > Ranunculales > Papaveraceae > Papaver > Papaver californicum. The sequence continues at coordinate 3,884 of JAJJMC010033249.1, read as the reverse complement.
ATAAAACCATCACAACTTCACTACCCGTGGACGAAGGCCATTGAGGGCCGAACCACGTTAACTGATTTGTGTTTAATCTTCAATTTCTCTTCTTTTTAATGAATTCAATGACTGAGTTTGGTTGTTTTGGGTTGATGAGATTTTCTGCCCAAACATGCTGCTCAATCTCGAGTCAGAGACAAACCCATCTCAACTCCATTTCTTGACTTCGATTTTCTCTTCTCTGTTTCTCTTGTTTCAATTCCACAAAACCTCATCTCAGATATCGAACCACTCTTCCTTCACTGTCTTGATTTCTCTCTAATTTATTCTTCAACCTCAACAGTAAAAAACCCTAACTTCATTTTATGTCATCTTCAATTCTCTAGTTCAAGCTTTTCTTCTCCATTTATGAGCAACTACAAGCGAAATCACCTTTCAAACCTTTTTTTTTCTCCTATTTCTTCGATCTGCCATCTTCAAGACTCAATTACACTGTAACTAAGATGAGATTTAATTTCTTCGATTTAGTTAAAGTTGAAGTATCCTGCCCTTTACTACTATTACTACTATGAAATTTAGGTGGTATTGGTGAAATTGGAACTTCTTTACCTTTCACTTCTTTTTCATTTCTTGATTCTGAACTTGCTGATGTAGTTGTTGAATCCCATCTTTGATTGATGAAGCTTGTTTACAACCAAAATTACCAACACCACCATCGATATGAACCTCATCTTTAATAGATTTCACTTTTTTTCTTATCGAATCTGACTTGTGAATCTGAACCACTTGTTCTTGGACTATTTGATCCTTCTGATTTAGCTGAATCTGACGCGATTTCTTTGATGAGAAGAATTTATTTTTGAATACCATTTTTTAGGGTTTTATTTTTTAAAATGAACCCTAGCTAGAAAATGCCCATGAGTTTAGATTCAAATATACTCAATTTTGACTACTGGAAGAGACTAAAACGAAAAGAGAAGGAGGAGAAGAAGAAGACGAACCTTAATTTTGTGAATCAATATGGTGACTATGATAGCGGTGTGTTAACAGTGAGAACTGAGAAAAGTCTTTAATAAGTAGTAGACTAATGGGGTTTTGAAGTCTCGGAGAGGAAATATGACCTGACTATTTTACTGTATAGGGAATGTTTGGCAAATTGGTAGGCGTTAGAAATGGATAATGCTATTTGTTTATTTGTACCCGAATTAAAGTCGTTGGATCTTATGTAATTGTTAGGAAGTTTAAGAGTATGATAGTAAACTTCTTTAACAACGTTATTTTTCAATATTTTTTTCATAATTATAAAACAAAAGTCAAGAGATAACTTAGTCAACACGGGTCAACGTCTTTTCCAAGTAGCAAACTCTAAGTTGGTTAAAAGTTAGACTAAGTTTTAATGTTGGACAAAACTCAAGTACCAAAGTCAATTAATCATTAAATATATTGTTTTTTATTTCTGGAGATACTATGTAATTTTTAGATTTTGTGTATATATCTTTTGATTTTATAATTATAAAAAATTCAAGGGTATATTTGAGAGTCTAATGAAAAAATACCACTATAAACAGAATATAGGACATATGAAAATAAAATATTGGACTAGTAATTTAGGAAGAAGGAAGTAACTAAATGTGACTTTATTTTGGATAACTCGTGGTAAATGATAACAGAAATAGAAATATGATGATACTCATCAAGATTTCCAGTTTAATGGTCCAACAATGACACTCTAAATGACCATTTGGTCCTGAGAGTCAGGGGCTAAACCAGTATATAATAAAGGTGTGCAGTTGTTATCCCTATCCAACTGGCTATCAAGTCTGATTCTTTTAAAAGTTGGGCTTCTAAACTCTTTTTTATTTAGTTGCTACCTTTTGCAAGATATTATTTCTTGATAGAATTTTTTGACTTCGTCCATGCTGAGAGTCTTTTCAGACGAGTAAATATATGCTATACATCACGATTTTATAAGATTTACTATAGTTTCTTGTTGTGTTCCAAAATATAAATGATATGAAAGATGTTTCCTGTCTATGTTCATTGAGTTACTACCACTCATAATGGATTATGAATAAAAAAGTTGCGTAAAAGCAGAGGGACAAGATGTTACCACTACCGAACTTTATGAATTGGTAGCACATTACAATGCAAAAACGACATCACATTAATTATTACATTATTGATACGGAAAAGGCACATTTCATACGTGTCAATTTCTTAAAAAATTACGATATAATAACACTGCACCAACCAAACTGTCAGTGTTAGATTTATATCGTAATAGTACAGAGAGGAATGAAAGAGAGTAAAACACTCAAAATAAATAAAAAGTTACATTGATAATTTTTTATATATTTTCATCAGACATAAAACAATGCATTTAGATAAACTTTTAGTTACCCAAAAACCCTAAACTCCACTACACATACGACTTTTAATTACTAGGAATTAAGTCTTATCTTTAAACGTGTTCAGCATTTTCCCTATGACTAGAACATTTAAAAACAGTTATTTAAAAAGACCAAATCAAACCTAAATCCTAAACGTGTTTGGATTATATTTCCAACACCTTCCCTTAATTCAAACATGTTTAATTTATCATTATCTTCGTCTTTCTTCATCATCAGAAATCAGCAACATCTTGATTGTTTGTCATCATCATCATTCATCATTCATCATCATCATCATCATTCATCATCATCATCATCATCATCATACCATCATCATCATCATCATCATCATCACATTATACCATTAATCATCATAATCACAATCATCATCACCATCATTACAGTAAAATTACCTCTTCATCATCAAAGGCTCCCATACATAAATTAGAACAAAAATATTTTTTTTTGTAACTCTCCCTTAATCCAAATCTCTGCCCTAGCTCTGATACCGTGTTAGACCTCTATCATAATAGTATAGAAAGGAGTGAGAGAGAGAGAGTAAAACACTCAAAATAAAAAAGAAGCTACATTGATAATTTTCTGCATATTTTCATTAACATAAAACAATGCCTTTATATAGGCTTTTAGTTTCCCAGAAACCCTAAACTCCACTACACACAAATATCCGTATTTGATTTTGATTACACCTAAATAATTGAAGAAATCAGAGTCGATAGACATGGATCAAATCATCGTATAGAGCATGAACCTTTTTGAAATGTGCACCCAGTCTTCATGGAAGAACCACACATCATTTTGAGTTTTGAGGCCATCGCATGTTCAAGCGATGCCGCAGGGTAAAAACAATTTTTCTTCTTCTTGGATTTGATTGAATCATCTGATTCATCTGGATCTAACTCAATGTATTTGTTTCTTGAGTCATACATAACTCAACTGACTCAAAAATATACGAGTCAGTGGTTTGGTTCTATGAATCAAGGGCATTTTGTTTCCTGACTCAAATGGATCCGAGTCAGGGATTATGTCTGAACTAGATAATGAGTCAGATCTTACTCAAACTAAAAAATAGATGGTCTGACGTCTGACTCGTGCTGAGTCGAGGACCGAATTAGATCCAAATGTCGAGTCAATAACAAAAATAAACATGTTATACGAACTTGGGCTTGGGATTAGGCATCCAAACCGAGGGTGGTACATTTCTTTTCCTTTTTTCTTCTCGTTGAAGCTTCTGAACGAGAAACCAGTTACCTTCTTCCTCATAGGATTTTGAGGGAACGAATCGTTTCCTCGTAGGACATAGCCTAAATGAGATAAGATGAAAGGCGTGTTAATGATTTCGATAAAAGAAGATGGGATATTGGAATGCATCTATCGAACTCTATGAGTTATCAAAGACATTAGATTCACTAATTTAAGGTTGTTGGATAAGATACGGAACTGTGTCTGTGAGTAGCAAAAAGTTGCTCTGACACGTGGCAGCAAAGTGCGGAG
>JAJJMC010033247.1:0-11371 GCA_023531435.1 Papaver californicum | reverse complement strand
TTGGAGGATCATAAGATGCATTGCAATATATGCTGAAACCATAACTCCCAAGTGCTCCATCAGTGGAACAAATTTCGCCTCCTGCTGAAGATGATGTTATAATTCCAAATGGATAAGGAACGCTAACGTTCCCGCATGTAGATATGCAACCCGGCTTCGCCTGAAAGAATGACGATGCTGATAAAACGAATGTTGTCCGGCAACAGATGATGATGAACATCAGCTGGAATAAGAGTTGTAGAAACATAATTATTTTTTATTTAACCTGATTATGATTGTAATGGAGCTATGGTGGTAAAATATATTGTAGAAGAAGCACTTTTGCTGTGACAGAGCAAAAGAATAAAAGAATTTAAGATGCTTTCCATTTGATAGAGAAAAAGGGATTATACAAGACATGAAGGCAAAATTACATTGGACAAAATCAAAATCCAAGAGTGAAAGAGAGAGTAGATTACTTCTTTAGTGGCCAAGTCTAATTCCAGTGGGGAAATTTTCTATCACCTTGTTGTCTTGCTGTCGTCGTGTGGCCAATTTTTAAACTACAAATAATTTCTTATCTGAAACAAGACAAACCTCCCTTAAGAGATTTTGTAATTGTTAGTGGCCAGGCTTAAACATTTCGTCGAATTTTTTACGAGAGATGGCCGGGTGTTGAAGGCGTACCACTTGGAACTTTTCAGGTCTCAGTTATAATAAATTAACAAATATTGCTTTGCACGTCGGCAGCGTACTAAGCGCGTCGCTATTATAGTTTATCACCCAAAACTAAATTAATTATCAATTATTTTTTTGTATTTATATTTATAAAACAAAATTTTTGAAGTTTAAAAACCATCTTAAACAAAATATTAAAAGTATAGTTTTTTTAACTTATTTTCAAATTATACCTAATTTTTTTTAAAATATAAAAATATTTAAAAACAAATTAATATCATTATTTATACTGGTTGTAAAGATAATTTAAAGAATTTCCAAATATATAAAATACTCAAAATTTCGATAATTTATAAAACAAGTTTTATAGATTTATATAAATGGCATAACAAACAAAGTTGATAATGAAAAAGAATAAATATACAACGAGTATAAACTTTAAGTTTTGATAAAGTTAAGTGAATTTATTCTTCTCATAGATTTTATAAAAGAATAAGTTAAAAAATTAAAATAACCAATTAGGCCGGTTTTGCTACAACACCGACCGGCGAATGGAGCTGTGTTGGTGGTTGTGAGCACTACACGAAATCAAGGAATTTCTAATAGCCTTTTTGTTAACGGTTAATTTTTTTACAACGGTGTATCATCGTTGCAAAACTTATAACACTGATAAATCATAGGTATAATTGGTATATGTTACTGAGTTTCGGGAGGGAGGGTTATAAACCTTTTTATCCTCCATTTAAAATGACAAGTTACTTTACTACCCTCTATTATTACTATTTGCGCCCAATTCTATTCACGTTCAAGATGAACCCCAGCATCCGAACAACTCCCTTTTTTTTCTCCAATTTTTTTTCACATTATAACTCTTCATTTTAATTTCTCAAAATCAGAAAACAAAATCAAAATCATTGAAATTATTTTTCATTTAATATGTCTGAAAATTAGAACATGAATCAGTTGAGAGGTAGATAAAACAAGTTAATGTGTTGATAGAAAAACAGTTGAGACATTACTACAGAAAAATCATCATAAAACTTCATCAACAACGATGAATCAATCGATTCTTCTGTGAAATATCGATTTAAGCCTAGATTTAGGTTAAATCGATCTCATAGAAGTATTGACATTGGTTCATAATTTTGGAAATGCAAATTTGGGTTATCTTCAACAAGGGTATGTCATTCATTCATTTTTCTCTGGATCGAATTTTTTTCAACATTTAGGGGTTTTATGATTTTACAAATTGGAGGTTACAAACTATTGATTGTGAATGATGCAATTTCTAATGGTGATTATGAACATCTCTATCTTTCAGATGAATATGTGGTTGTAGATGTTAGGTTTATTTGTGTCTGATGTTGCTGTGAATTGTATCCTGTTATGAGAACGTTTTGGTGATTATGAACATCTAAATAGCATGCTATATGCCTCCACTAACTAGTTTTATGTGTTAGTTGATTATATAGGTTGAATACTATGCAATCCTGATCTGTATTCATTGTCAGATTGTACAATAAAATTAGGTGTGCATAAGCCTCCAACAAGTAATTTTATGGTTTTTGTGTTTGTTGAATATGATTAAGAAGATATGTAGATGTTGCAGTACATTGTATTCTTTTTTGAGAATAGCTCAGTGAAATTTGTAGGTTTAGTTGATAATTAAACTGAGTCAAGCACCGACACCATCTATTTGTAGGATGTCACCATTAGGTCTGTATATGCCTCCACCAAGTAGTTTTATGTGTCAGTTGAATTATGTAGGTTGAATAGGACTCAATCTTGAGTCATGTTATTATGGCTTTGACAGATGACATAGTATTAAAGCAGTAGCTCTAATTAGACTCATACATAGTATTTTGGTGTAGAATGTCAGCATTAGTAAATAAAGATTGTATTCTGTCTTAAGAAGCAGTTTCTGCAATTTAGATGAAAACCAAAGGGGAGATAGTATTTGTAATGCAATTTATTCCTATTTTCGTATAACACCGTATATCTAGATTACAACCTGAGTCTCCACCATTATCAATACCCAACCATACACAAGAAATCACACAAAACATAACTTTCATCATTTCAAATATATTACAACCTTTTTGTTCGTTCAGTGTTGTTTTGCAACACTGTCATTTTATATCTAGTTACTATAGCAAAAAAATATAAGCCCTTACATCAAACTGTCATCATCAACATTCGAATAACAAAAAACTAGAACCTAAATCCAAAACATAAACTCCATAAAACATATTTCCCCTGCATTTTCTCCTTTGATGATTTTCACACTTCCAAAATAAAAAAAAACAAAACCCCCAATTTCATTAACAAAACAATACCTGAGCAAAATGAGCAGCAAACACCAAGAGGATTTCCTTCGTATTTTCACGAAGAAGCTCTCTTACCCTGATTTTGAAAAATAAAAATCTTTCCCATCAAAATCTTGTTGATGTTCTAGACCCTCTTCATTTTAATTCTTCTTTGTACTTTGATGATAGGTATTTATAAAAAATACTAAGTTGTGTTACCAGTTGCGAACTTAATATCATCATTTCCATTAGAGCAAAACCCAAAAAATCTACCAGCTCTTTACAGAAGAATTGAAAATTTAAGAAGTCTTACCCATTGATGTCCATCACTCGAAATCGGTATCGAAATCGAAAAATTGTTTTTTTCCGATTCCGATTCCAGATCCGTGTCAGCGTCAGCCACTACATTGAGTATGAACTGATTTTCTGAATCAGTTCGTGCTAGGTATGCCTGATATTTCTTCCTCAATATCCTCTTCTTTCACTGCATCCTTGAAACTCTCATCTCCACTTCGTGCACCTCTTCTAATCCTCTTCATGTTTCTTTCAATTCCTTCACTGCTCTTTTCCTAGCCATCTTATTCCTCATCAAAAAAAAAAGTCTTGCGGTAATCAAGATCTTTTGCTTTCTTGATCTGCTATTTCTTTTTTGCTCCTTCTTCCTGTTGCATTATTTCATGTATTTCTTCCACAGTTCACCCAACGACTCTTCTTATGTCATCCTACTTTTCTGCAATTCTACTTCTTTCTCCTCTTCTCTCATCTTGTCAGCCTGCAATTTTGCTTCTTTCTTCAACAAAAGCCTCTTCACTCTCTCTATTTCCTCCAAATCCATTTGCTTCACTGCTTGTTTTATAACGTAGAAGTGAGCTTTTTTTTCATTTATTTTTTCATCTCTTTCTCTTGCTTTCTTCCTCTGTTATTGGTGCCTTGCTTTTGATTGTTTGGAACCACTACCTTCTTTTGGATTTGTTGGCGCCATTGATATCTCTGATTTTTTCTTTTGAAGGTTTCTTTCTTCTTTTGGTTTTGAATTAAGAGTAATTGGTAGTTTATGGGTTTCTCATCCTTTAATAGAGTGGTTACAATAACCATAAATTTCCTTTTATGACGCATGGTTAAACTTTAAGTCTTTTGGCAAACCACGCCTCTTCAATTTCATCCGAAATTGTTTGGCGCTTGGTTAACTGCTAGTCCCCTGGCAGACCACGCCTATTCAATTAAGCCACCATTTTTTCTAAAACAACATTACTCCTTGATAATCGCTTCTACAATTATCTTTCACATATATATATCATGTATATCTAAAACATAACATATATAAAAAGATATCTCTACAATATCTCTACAAGATTCTATGGAAGATCTTTTGCTAATATAGTCTAAATTGAAAAGAGGTAAGTTAGAGGTAATGGCATATAGTAAGTCATGTGTGAGTCCTATTATGTAAGTGTGCTAACTAAAACTTTATCCTCTTGGTTCAGCAACCTGTTACTAGTCAACAATACGATTACTACCCAACGAATTGATTAGGTTTCCAAGATTTCTAGTCGCTGGGTCTTTCATCAATATATATAGATCATGCTCCTATCAAAAAATACACCTCTTTATTTCTCAAATTGTTTCTCAACAAATACACTTCTTCATTCATAATCTAAAAACTCCAAAATATGACTGCTAATTTCACCACTAGAGAAGATGTTGCCATAGCTCGTGCATGGCCGATGACCACACAGCATGATAGAGACCTAAGGATTAACTTATCTCAACCCTCAGATGATTTATGGAACCGTGTCTTCATAATTTTTGTCGTGTTAGACGGGAATCAAAATGGAAGATCATTCAACATCAGGGAAAGATTTGAATTGCTCCATAGTCAATGTGAGGATTCTAGATTGGTTGTGGTGGAAACCAAGTTGATGTATCCTAGTGTCGTCAATGAAGAAAATACATCTTCACTAAATGCATCTCAACTATACTATGAAATTTCTGTTGTTCGATATAAGCAAATCTATGGACAAAAATTCAGGAATCAAGAATTCTATAATGTTTTGATGCAAAGGGACTTGTATTTCGATGTTTAACTATTCTATGTAATTTATCTACTTTAGGTCTTTTCCCTTATCTACTTGTAATTTTGATGTTTTTACATAATTATTTTAATTGGTTGATTAGTTAACAGATGGGCCCATTACCCTCCATAATTAGGATCTCGACCCTTGTTATATAATTCCCAAAATTGAATCAATGGTGGAGATTAGAAGGTCACGTGCACACTCGTTAGAGAGTATGCACAAAATCGGACTCAAATATCCCAATAAATTACAAAAATCTACCAAGGTAAAACAAGTTAGAAAAGAAAAAAGATAATTGGTCGGGAACAGCTGAGATCCTGAGAAATAACTCCTTCCATATCTTATTTCATCTCCATCTTTTTCTAATTCCATCGATTTTAGCTTCAGAAAACTTCATCAAGAACTATAATCAGTAGTTCTATTGATTTGAGCTTTAGAAAACTAAATCAAGAACTATAATCAATTAATAGTACTTCTGTGAAACATCGATTTAAGCCGAGATTTAAGTTTAATCGATCTCTCATAGAAGTATTAATTGGTACTGATTAATAATTTTATAAATGCAAATCTGGGTTATCTTCATCTAAGGTATATCATTCATTCATTGTTCTTGCAAACCGATATTTTTCCAACATTTGGGGGTTTAATGATTTTACAAATTGGAGGTTACAAATAATTGATTGTGAGTGATGCAATTTCTGATTGTGATTATAAACATCTCTATCTTTGAGATGAATATGTGGTTGTAGATGCTAGGTTTATTTGTATTGATGTTGATGTGAATTGTATTCTATTATGAGAATATTTTGGTGATTATGAACATTTAAATAGCATGCTATATGCCTCCACCAACTAGTTTTATGTGTTAGTTGATTATATAGGTTGAATACTATGCAATCTTGATCTGTATTCATTGTCAGGTTGTACAATAAAATTAGACGTGCATAAGCCTCTACCAAGTAGTGTTTGTGACAATTATGTGCAAGTCGAATACGAGGCAACCAACGCAAGACAATTTTTGTTAGTCATGTATTTGAATGAAGATCTAAAGCTTGTTATTTATTTTTGAACTCTTATTGTGTAGTGGAGTGCTATTCTTTTTCGATTTATTCCCTTCAACGGATTGTAGATTAAAACTAAGTGTGTGTATTCCTCTATACTTGGTAGTGTTTACTGTGAATTGGAAAGAATAAAGAACGAAAGATGCAATTTCAAACGTAGATAATACATATGCAAACCCAGATAATTGCAGGGCAAACTATCAAGATGGACTAAAATGAATTGTTCTAGTTCTTTGTTTTGTGTGGTTTTCAACTAAGCCTATAACTTTGAAAACCCATATCTCTGAGTCAAATGAGATTATCCATCTTTCACCTCATTCAGATTACAATAAATTTTAAAATTTGCAAACAAAATCATTATGATCAAAATCAATTTCAAAATAACCATATCAGAAATAATTTGTTGGCTGATTATCATACACCGTCCTTAATTTTACAAAGCATAAAAATAAAAACCATACTTAACATTTTGTTTTGTTCAAATAGATGTTGTTTGCAAAAACAAATTACTTCTACCTATCTCCAAGAAAAAGCAAAAAGAGAAAATGATTATTGCATAGGTTGATACCTCTGTTATGGATGCCCACTTCGTGTCCTACGCATAGCAGACTCAGCCTGCCTCCTGATGTTTCATCTATGAGGAATAGGTGGCTGGCCGTGATCCTGCTGAGGAGCTTGCATGGTAGTATCATTCTCTCCCCCTCTCTATGTGTTTGTTGCAGATGCATGTATAGGTGAAGGTGGAGGCATTGGGTGCACATCACTAGGAGGATTTCTCTCACCATAACCACCCTTAACAATTACAGTAACATGCTCATCAACCCTTCTATTAGTAGAAAAAACCCAATTGAGCATATGATAGTGATGTGATTTTTAATAGTGTTAAATAGGGTTTGATTCTCGGACTTATGAAGATTCGATTTCTAGATCTAATTTTAAAACCTAAAAAAATAAAGAGGATTAAAACAAATTTGATTTGAAATAGATGAGAAGAACTAGGGTTAAGGATTCCACTTTTAACCAATAACTCAAGTGATAAAATCGTACAATTCTTGTGTTCAGTTTAATCAAAACATTGCCAAAGTTAGGTTCTCAAAATAATAGTTGTAAATCGTAAGCATGAGACATCAAAAGCAATAAACCCAGCATGACTCATCAAAAGAAAACACAACTACTTGATAAAAACCATTTTTTCAATTAATTCAAAGCAATTAATAAATAAAATAGAAGTTACCACTTAATTGTTGGAAAAATAGCTTTCTTCGTCGCCCCAGTGATGGTGATTAGCTCATTCTAATAGAAACACACTCAAAATAGGTTTTCATTGCTCAAAAAGTGCTTACAATAGTGAAAGAGAAGTAACACAGTAGTTTTGGTACGCTTATAAACGTTACAGAGAAGTGTAGTATGTGTTACAGAAGAATGAAAAGAGAACAGGAAAGAAAGACGGACTTGAAGTGCTTCAGAAGCTTAATACACGACTATATTAGCGACAGTAATAACTACAGTTTCTTCCCGCCTTATGTTCTTCTTCTTCTCTCTCACAGCAGCAGAACTCGTTTCTTCCTGAATTTTTTTGCGGTGATCTGTGCTGCCTAGCAATTTCTTCACTTCTCTTCGGTATATATAGGGTAAGAAAACCCTAGAGAGTCTTCTAAGTCGATTAGAACTCTTAAAACGTGTCCAACTCAATCCCAAATTCTTTGTTATCCGAAACTTACCCGGACTCATTTTTCCGGCCAAATTCACTTCCGTGTCCAGTTCTTTCGGCTAAAACACGTTTTTGACGTGTGTTGTTGATATTCTAGCTATCTAATTCACTTTGGGTGAATTAGATTCACCCAAATCACTAAAATTATGTACACAGAAGCTTCTCCCGATGATTTCTCTTCTTCCCGCCATTTTCAAGTCTTTGAAATTAAAGGGGGTGCCCCCAATCCAAATTGTGGGTGCCTTAATCACTTTTGTTGGGTGCCTACAAAAAGACCTACAAAAACATAAAAAACCCATAAAAAGTACAAAATCGAACACTAGTAAAATAGGTAGTCGAGCGCAATTTAGACACAAAAATGTGTCTATCAGATATACCATACCTTGAGTGTGAAAGGCATCTGCGGAATCCTGCGAATCCGTTCTCTAGATGTTGGAGGTAAAACAATGGCATCAAATCCAAGTATGTTCCCACCATTGACAAAGAATTGATCCCCAACAGCAGCTCCACCTTCAGTTATCACAAAAAATCCATGTGTGATTTGGAGGAATTGGTTCCTCAGAAATTGTTCCACGAGGAACACCACCATACCCATAACCTACATTTGCTCCATTACTGGTACTATTGACACCTACACCATTAGTACCATCACCACTACCACTTCCACTACCAAATTCATATGTGTTATTTGGAAAAACCAGTCGACCATATACTCCAGTACCATTACCAGAACATTGATTTTCACCATCATTCACATTCTCCATCTTTACTTTGTGATTTTCTGAGAGGATTCTGAAGGAACTTTTAGTTTGTATTTGCAGAAGAATCAGAACTGTTGGTTTTCCTTATGCCCGATTTTTTTTGGGGTAATTGGGGATTCATCAATCTCGCTTGCCTTAAATGGGGTACTTCTCCAAACAGACACAACTTTTCAGAAGAAATTAACTCCCTTTTCACTCCATGTTGACGTTTCATAAAAATAAAATTATTTTTCTAATCATTCTGATGGGAAGTTTAATTAAAGAGGTTTTTGGCAACGGGCGACTGTTCTATTAGGAATTCCACTTGTGCGAAAGACACGTGTATTATAAAACCTCTTCATTTGGCTTCACCTGAGATATTAGAGATAAATAATCTCTAATTACTTATCAGGCATCATATTGGACCCCACCTTTGTGGTTGAACAAAAAATCAGGTCTCAATGGAGATTTATTCTATCATACGTGCTAGATTGAAACATGCTTATGTGATTAAGAAATTTTAAATCCTTGCAGTAAGGATATTCTTGTCATTTTCACATTTGCCCCAAATATTTGTTGCACCATTTCGATAATGGTATTCTGATCATTTTCACAGTCGCCCCAAATATTTGCCGACCACTCCGGTAAGGGTATTCTGGTTATTTTCACATTCGCCCAAATATTTGTTACTCCATCCGGTAAGGATATTTCAGTAATTTTCAGAATCCCAAAAATATTTGTTGCGCCACTCCGGTAAGGGTATTTTGCTAATTTTTACAGTCCCCAGAATATTTGCTTGACTACTCTAGTAAGGGTATTTTGCTAATTTTAAGAGTATCCATAATATTTGTCTGAGAACTCTGATAAGGGTATTTTGGTAATTTTTATAGTGCCCATAATATTTACTGCACTAGAGAACCATAGAATCTGACATGTTACATCTCCAATTCATCGGAATGTACACCAAAGGTCTATGATCTCTAACCTGGTACATTACTAGTATCTCTATACCAGATCCCTAAATCTACCGAATAACCATAGAATCTGACATGTTATATCTCCAGTTCATCGGAATATACACCAAACGTCTATGATCTCTAGTAATAACCTGGTACATAACTAGTATCTCTATACCAGATCCCTAAATCCACTGAAGAACCATAGAATCGGACATGCTACATCTCCAGTTCATAGGAATGTACACCAGAGGTCTATGATCTCTAGTAATAACCTGGAGTATGCCTCGTGTTGTTTTAACCCCATGACCCAATTCCACCCAATTATGTGTTTTGAGTACAAATTTGACCAACTTGACCAAAATATTTGACCTCGATCCTGACAACTTTAACCTAGATATTTTGAGAGAAAAATCAAATCTCTCTTCAATTATTGTACTCTTCTCTCTTGTCCGAAAGTTTTGGCTCTCAAATTTCGTTTCCCTCTCAGTTTCCCACTATAATAACTCATTTTGACATCGATTCCCTCACATATTTGAAACCCTTTCTGATTTCCCTCTTAAATTTCATTTCCTCCTCTCAAATTTGAGTAAATAATTTTAGCTTTCCCCCCTCTGTATTAAGATAGTGAAAGGAATAACTCAAACCTTTTTTCCTCCATTATCCCCATCTTCCTACACCATCTTCACTCATACTTCTTACTTCTCTAATACCTCTTCACTCGCAACTATCCTTGTATCTCATTCAATCTCAAGAGGTATTATCTATAGCTTTTATCTACGAATAGATCTAATTTTTTTTTTCTTTTCTTTTAGGACTTAAACAAAAGTTTAGATCTGTATGAAGATCAATGGTATGTTTTAGATTTTTTTCTTTTTGCTTTACAATGAGGGCTTTTGAGGTTGTAATGTCGATAGATATCAACAAAAATTTGGGTTTTTGTGTTTAGTTCACTAATGAGTTTATTTTGTTGTTGCTTACTGCTTTACATTCATTTTTATTTTTGTTGTTGTAATCTCTTTCAATAGATTACAACCCAAATAAGGGTTTTCAACTATCCATAACCAATATACATCTGTACTTTTGTGGGTATTTAGTGTTTGTTTACTGCTACTGATGTAGGTTTGTTTAGATGTAATCTCTTTTAATAGACTACGGCTTTACATTTTTGGTTTATTTGGTTGTAATCTCTTTCAATAGATTATTTTTTTATCTAAGGTTTATTGTTTTGTAGTGGTTTGCATTATCTTTCAATAGTTTGTTCTAATCTAGATTCTTTACATGCTTTTTTTTTCGCTATTTTACATTTTGGTTACTATAATCTGTTTCAATAGATCACAACCCAAATACAGTTTTTCAACAATCTGCATGTTAGATACAATTAGGGTTTATGTAATCCTACTGAAGAAGGTTTATTTAGCTATAATATTTTTCATTAAATTGCTGCTTTAGATTTACGGCTTGTTTGGTTGTAATCTCTTTCAATACGCTACTACTTAACATTTAAATTTTATTAATTTTTCTTGCAAAACATTTTATTTCAACAGTTTGTTATGTACTATATTTCTTATATGTGGTTTGTTGTTTGGTTTCCAATATGGACAATATTGATCCTGCAAATTTGTTTAAGCGATGGAATAAATTCATTGTTAGCCCAAATCAACTCTGTCAAAATGAATTTATTTCATCCCTTAGAGAGCCTTGCAGGATTAGGTATATACCTACATCGATATGAGTTGTATCTTTCATCTATGATTCTAGCCATTCCCATGAACACGAGGATGTTGCAGGTCTCCTTTCTAATCTCAGGTTTGTTTTGTTACTTATTATGATCTCTTCAAGTATGTTTTTTACATGATTCCTGA
>JAJJMC010033245.1:30000-31682 GCA_023531435.1 Papaver californicum | reverse complement strand
GCTGGGTTGTAAATAGTACATGATGGAGCTCGAGTAGAAAGTATTGATTCATTTCTCAGGGGCAAGGGTCTAGGGTTAGTGTCAATCAATAAGTCGGAACAACTTCGTAAGTATATCTTCAATATAGAAATAGAAAGGATCCAATTCGAGCAAACGTTTCAAAAAAAGGAAATTCTTTTCTTGGAATTGTCAAAAAACGAAACTATTTTGATCAAAACAAAAGTGTATCGCATGGGAATCAATCCTTCATCTGATTCTTCGATAGAAAGAAATCACAAAAGGTATGTTGCTGCCGTTTTGAAAGATTAAATATCACCGAAGTAATGTCTAAACCCAATGATTCAAAGCAACGATAAAGGATCCCGGAACAAGAAAACACCATTTTCTGTTGTCTCAACAATAGGTTCGGTCAGGGCGAGGAATAAAAAATGGACTCTAAACAAGACAAAGCAAGGGGGTTAGAGACAGCTCAATAAATAAAATGCCTAAGCTTAAGGATTTTCCTTTGAGCTCTTTGATAATTATACAACTTGAGTTATGAGTACGAATGTTTTTTCTTTTCTGCGGGAAGGAAGAAAAAAAGGAATTCAAAAAAAGTCTAATGGATTTTATTATTTTCTCAATCTATTTGGAACTATATACATAAATTCAAATCATTCTTTCTCGAGCCGTACGAGGAGAAAACCTCCTATACGTTTCTAGGGGGGGCGTTGTTCATCTACATCTATCCCAATGAGCCATCTATCGAATCGTTGCAATTGATGTTCGATCCCGAAGAGAAGGAAGAGATCTTCGAAAAGTGGGTTTTTACGATCCGATAAAGAATCAAACTTATTCAAACGTTCCCGCTATTCTCTATTTCCTTGAAAAAGGCGCTCAACCCACAGGAACCGTTCATGATATTTCAAAGAAGGCAGAGGTGTTTAAGGAACTTCTTCCCGGTAATCAAACGAACTTTAAATAATGAACAAAGATAAAGAAAGTGAGGGTTCCATAATGTGAACTTCCTGGAATTTCTTCTTTTTTCACTCTTTTTTTTTTGTTCTATTTATACGAATTTACTATTAGATTGCTTTCATATAATCCCATATTATCGATTCTCGAATATTATCGATTCTCGAAATAATGAAATATTTTTTCTTGATATGGTTTGGTTTTTGTTAGGATGACACCAAGAAAAGGGGGTTAAGCTTGCTTATTGTCCCTTTTGTTATATTCGGGTTTTGTCTTTTTTTCTTTATGTTTTCAACGTTCATATTGACAATAGTGTATTGAACAAATATAATTGGATCGTGGATAAATGGATCTATTTATCCACGTCCCATAAGTTTTGTTTTTTACTTCAAAAAAAGTGCTCGTTAGATTTGCTGTAACACAAGAGGACCCTTTTTTATGAAAAAATAGACAAATAAAGGAGAATCTCTCTTTTTTTATCTGGGAATTTCTTCTATTTTCATATGATTTGTTCATTTTTATATTCCGAATCGGTCCTAAAAACCTTTTGTCGATTTGTTGCTAGTTTAATCCTTTGATGTGGCCGTTCAATCTAATCTATTTCTTTTTTTATTTCGATCATATCTACACACCATAATTACATTATTTGGGTTGCTAACTCAACGGTAGAGTACTCGGCTTTTAAGTGCGGCTAGATTCTTTTACACATTTGGATGAAGCAACGGATT
>JAJJMC010033245.1:17500-25000 GCA_023531435.1 Papaver californicum | reverse complement strand
CGGGGGTAGAATTACCACTGCTTAGCTTTCAATTCGCCTCTGACCATCAAATGAAATGTGAATAACCCGTCCTCCTCTCTTTGAAACAAGGGGCGCTTCCGGTTCTGTCGGTGCTTCAAACAATTTTGTCTTCTCCATATTACCATATCTCTAGAGTCAATAATTTTATATGAGGAACTACTGAACTCAATCACTTGCTGCCGTTACTCTTCAGTTTTCTGTTGAGGTCTATCCCGTAGAGGTACTCAAATTGGATCAGTGATTGATTTCTAGGTTTCGTCGTAAACCTAATTGGTTACTTCCAATTACGTAAATCAATGGTTCAAACCGCACTCAAAGGTAGGGCATTTCCCATTGAGATAGGAACTTCTGTACCAGAAACAATGGTATCTCCAATTATAGCCCCTCTGGGATGTAAAATATATCTCTTCTCACCATCCCCATAGTGTATGAGACAAATGTATGCATTTCGGTTGGGGTCGTATTCTATGGTTACGATTCTACCAGATATGTCTTTTTCATTCCGTCGAAAATCTATTTTACGGTATAGACGCTTATGACCTCCCCCTCTATGCCTTGCGGTAATGATGCCTCTGGCATTACGACCTTTACCACAATGACGCTGTCCAGAGATCAAATTATTTCGTGAATTGGATTTCACTTGACTGTCTACGGCCCCATTGCGTGTGCTCGGAGTAGAAGTTTTGTATAAATGTATCGCCGTGTTATTAAGTATTTTTTTTTAAGTTCTTTTCTTTCTAAGAGGTGGAATAGAATAACCCGGTTGAAGCGTAATGATCATACGTTTGTAATGCATTGTATGTCCCATAGGTCCCATTCTTCTACCCTTTCCCGGGAGTCGATGACTATTCATAGCTATTACCTTGACACCAAAGAAGAGTTCGACCCAATGCTTTATTTCTGTCCTAGTTGATCCTGATTCGACATTAGAAGTATATTGATTGTTCCCCAATAACCGAATACTTTTGTCTGTAAATACTGCATATTTGAGTCCATCCATAAATCCATTTTCTTCCCTATGAGTTCCAGTATTGATAAGAATTCTAGTTCTTACTGTTCATATGTTATGGTATGAATATACCATACCAATTCGTTATGTATGGATGATGAGATTCCATTGATACAGAGCCAATTCCAATAGACTTATTGAACGTTCCCATTGGCGTGCATCCAGCAGGAATTGAACCTACGAATTTGCCAATTATGAGTTGGGCGCTTTAACCATTCAGCCATGGATGCTTAACAGGGATCATCGTACATCGTGAATAACCAAATTCCAATTGAAATGAAATCTTTAGGAGGAATCAATGAAACAGGAATCAATGAAACGACATCAATTCAAATCCTGGATCTTCGAATTGAGAGAGATATTGAGAGAGATCAAGAATTCTCACTATTTCTTAGATTCATGGACCAAATTCGATTCAGTGGGATCTTTCACTCACATTTTTTTCCACCAAGAACGTTTTATGAAACTCTTTGACCCCCGAATTTGGAGTATCCTCCTTTCACGCGATTCACAGGGTTCAACAAGCAATCGATATTTCACGATCAAAGGTGTAGTACTGCTTGTAGTAGCGGTCCTTATATATCGTATTAACAATCGAAATATGGTCGAAAGAAAAAATCTCTATTTGATGGGGCTTCTTCCTATACCTATGAATTCCATTGGACCCAGAAATGATACATCGGAAGAATCTTTTTGGTCTTCCAATATTAATAGGTTGATTGTTTCGCTCCTCTATCTTCCAAAAGGGAAAAAGATCTCTGAGAGTTGTTTCATGGATCCGAAAGAGAGTACTTGGGTTCTCCCAATAACGAAAAAGTGTATCATGCCTGACTCTAACTGGGGTTCGCGGTGGTGGAGGAACCGGATCGGAAAAAAGTGGAATTCTAGTTGTAAGATATCTAAGGAAACCGTAGCTGGAATTGATATCTCATTTAAAGAGAAAGATATCAAATATCTGGAGTTTCTTTTTGTATCCTATACGGATGATCCGATCCGCAAGGACCATGATTGGGAATTGTTTGATCGTCTTTCTCTGAGGAAGAAGCGAAACATAATCAACTTGAATTCGGGCCAGCTATTCGAAATCTTAGTGAAACACTGGATTTGTTATCTCATGTCTGCTTTTCGTGAAAAAAGACCAATTGAAGTGGAGGGTTTCTTCAAACAACAAGGAGCTGAGTCAACTATTCAATCAAATGAGATTGAACATGTTTCCCATCTCTTCTCGAGAAACAAGTGGGGTATTTCTTTGCAAAATTGTGCTCAATTTCATATGTGGCAATTCCGCCAAGATATCTTCGTTAGTTGGGGGAAGAATCTGCACGAGTCGGATTTTTTGAGGAACGTATCGAGAGAGAGTTGGATTTGGTTAGACAATGTGTGGTTGGTAAGCAAGGATCGGTTTTTTAGCAAGGTACGGAATGTATCGTCAAATATTCAATATGATTCCACAAGATCTATTTTCGTTCAAGTAACGAATTCTAGCCAATTGAAAGGATCTTCTGATCAATCCAGAGACCCTTTCGATTCGATTAGTAATGAGGATTCGGAATATCACACATTGATCAATCAAAGAGAGATTCAACAACTAAAAGAAAGATCGATTCTTTGGGATCCTTCCTTTCTTCAAACGGAACGAACAGAGAGAAAATCAGACCGATTCCCGAAATGCCTTTCTGGATATTCCTCAATGTCCCGGCTATTCACGGAACGTGAGAAGCAGATGAATAATCATCTGCTTCCGGAAGAAATCGAAGCAATTCTTGGGAATTCTACAAAATCAATTCGTTCCTTTTTCTCTGACAGATGGTCAGAACTTCATCTGGGTTCGAATCCTACTGAGAGGTCCACTAGAGATCATAAATTGTTGAAGAAAGAACAAGATGTTTCTTTTGTCCCTTCCAGACGATCGGAAAATAAAGAAATGGTTGATATATTCAAGATAATTACGTATTTACAAAATACCGTCTCAATTCATCCTATTTCATCAGATCCGGGATGTGATATGGTTCCGAAGGATGAACCGGATATGGCCAGTTCCAATAAGATTTCATTCTTGAACCAAAATCCATTTTTTTCTTTCTTTCATCTATTCCATGACCGAAACAGGGGGGGGTACACGTTACACCGCGATTTTGAATCAGAAGAGAGATTTCAAGAAATGGCAGATCTATTCACTCTATCAATAACCGAGCCGGATCTGGTGTATCATAAGGGATTTTCCTTTTCTATTGATTCCTACGGGTTGGATAAAAAAAAATTATTGAATGAGGTATTCAACTCCAGGGATGAATCGAAAAAGAAATCTTTCTTGGTTCTACCTCCTATTTTTTATGAAGAGAATGAATCTTTTTATCGAAGGATCAGAAAAAAATCGGTCCGGATCTCCTGCGGGAATGACTTGGAAGATCCAAAACCAAAAAGAGTGGTATTTGCTAGCAACAAAATAATGGAGGCAGTCAATCAATATAGATTGATCCGAAATCTGATTCAAATCCAATATAGCACCTATGGGTACATAAGAAATGTATCGAATCGATTCTTTTATGGAATTCAAAGGGATCAAATAGGAAATGATACTCTGAATCATAGAACTATAATGAAATATACGATCAACCAACATTTATCGAATTTGAAAAAGAGTCAGAAGAAATGGTTCGATCCTCTTATTTCTCGAACCGAGAGATCCATGAATCGGGATCCTAATGCATATAGATACAAATGGCCCAACGGGAGCAATAATTTCCAGGAACATTTGGAACATTTCGTTTCTGAGCAGAAGAGCCGTTTTCAAGTAGTGTTCGGTCGATTACGTATTAATCAATATTCGATTGATTGGTCCGAGGTTATCGACAAACAAGATTTGTCCAAGTCACTTCTCTTTTTGTCCAAGTCACTTCTCTTTTTGTCTAAGTCACTTCCTTTTTTCTTTGTGAGTATCGGGAATATCCCCATTCATAGGTCCGAGATCCACATCTATGAATTGAAAGGGCCGAATGATCAACTCTGCAATCAGTTGTTAGAATCAATAGGTGTTCAAATCGTTCATTTGAATAAATTGAAACCCTTCTTATTGGATAATCGTGATACTTCCCAAAAATCGAAATTCTTGATCAATGGAGGAACAATATCACCGTTTTTATTCAATAAGATACCAAAGTGGATGATTGACTCATTTCATACTAGAAATAATCGCAGGAAAGACTTTGATAACACCGATTCCTATTTCTCAATGATATCCCACGATCGAGACAATTGGCTGAATCCCGTGAAACCATTTCATAGAAGTTCATTGATCTCTTCTTTTTATAAAGCAAATCGACTTCGATTCTTGAATAATCCACATCACTTCTGGTTCGATTGTAACAAAAGATTCCCTTTTTATGTGGAAAAGGCCCGTATCAATAATTATGATCTTACGTATGGACAATTCCTCAATATCTTGTTCATTCGCAACAACATTTTTTCTTTGTGCGTCGGTCCAAAAAAACATGTTTTTTTGGAGAGAGATACTATTTCATCAATCGAGTCACAGGTATCTAACATATTCATACCTAACGATTTTCCACAAAGTGGTGACGAAAGGTATAACTTGTACAAATCTTTCCATTTTCCAATTCGATCCGATCCATTCGTTCGTAGAGCTATTTACTCGATCCCAGACATTTCTGGAACACCTCTAACAGAGGGACAAATAGTCAATTTTGAAAGAACTTATTGTCAACCTCTTTCAGATATGAATCTCTCTGATTCAGAAGGGAAGAACTTGCATCAGTATCTCAATTTCAATTCAAACATGGGTTTGATTCACACTCCATGTTCTGAGAAATATTTACCATCCGAAAAGAGGAAAAAACAGAGTCTTTGTCTAAAGAAATGCGTTGAGAAATGGCAGATGTATAGAACCCTTCAACGAGATAGTGCTTTTTCAAATCTCTCAAAATGGAATCTGTTACAAACATATATGCCATGGTTCCTTACTTCGGCAGGGTGCAAATATCTAAATTTCACCCTTTTAGATACTTTTTCAGACCTATTGCCGATACTAAGTAGCAGTCAAAAATTTGTATCCGTTTTTCATGATATTATGCATGGATCAGATACATCATGGCCAATTCCTCAGAAAAAATTGTGGGCGATTCTTCCACAATGGAATCCGATAAGTGAGATTTCGAGTAAGTGTTTACATAATCTTCTTCTGTCCGAAGAAATGATTCATCGAAATAATGAGTCACCCGTTCCATTGATATGGATACATCTGAGATCACCAAATGCTCGGGAGTTCCTCTATTCAATCCTTTTCCTTCTTCTTGTTGCTGGATATCTCGTTCGTACACATCTTCTCTTTGTTTCCCGGGCCTCTAGTGAGTTACAGACAGAGTTCGAAAAGATCAAATCTTTGATGATTCCATCATACATGATTGAGTTGCGAAAACTTCTGGATAGGTATCCTACATCTGAACTGAACTCTTTCTGGTTAAAGAATCTCTTTCTAGTTGCTCTGGAACAATTAGGAGATTCTCTAGAAGAAATACGGGGTTCTGCTTCTGGTGGCAACATGCTATTGGGTGGTGGTCCCACTTATGGGGTCAAATCAATACGTTCTAAGAAGAAATATTTGAATATCAATCTCATCGATATCATAAGTATCATACCAAATCCCATCAATCGAATCACTTTTTCGAGAAATACGAGATATCTAAGTCGTACAAGTAAAGAGATCTATTCATTGATAAGAAAAAGAAAAAACGTGAACGTTGATTGGATTGATGATAAAATAGAATCCTGGGTCGCGAACAGTGATTCGATTGATGATGAAGAAAGAGAATTCTTGGTTCAGTTCTCCACCTTAACGACAAAAAAAAGGATTGATCAAATTCTATTGAGTCTGACTCATAGTGATCATTTATCAAAGAATGACTCTGGTTATCAAATGGTTGAACAACCGGGATCAATTTACTTACGATACTTAGTTGACATTCATAAAAAAGATCTAATGAATTATGAGTTCAATAGATCCTGTTTAGCAGAAAGACGGATATTCCTTGCTCATTATCAGACAATCACTTATTCACAAACCTCGTGTGGGGCTAATAGTTTTCATTTCCCATCTCATGGAAAACCCTTTTCGCTCCGCTTAGCCCTATCCCCGTCTAGGGGTATTTTAGTGATAGGTTCTATAGGAACTGGACGATCCTATTTGGTCAAATACCTAGCGACAAACTCTTATGTTCCTTTCATTACGGTATTTCCGAACAAGTTCCTGGATGACAAGCCTAAAGGTTATCTTATTGATGATATTGATGGTAGTGACAATATCGAGATTGATGCTAGTGACGATATCGATGATGACCTTGATACAGAGCTGCTAACTATGACGAATGCGCTAACTATGTATATGACGCCGAAAAAAGACCGATTTGATATCACCCTTCAATTCGAATTAGCAAAAGCAATGTCTCCTTGCATAATATGGATTCCAAACATTCATGATCTGTATGTGAATGAGTCGAATTACTTATCCCTCGGTCTATTAGTGAACTATCTCTCCAGGGATTGTGAAAGATGCTCCACTAGAAATCTCCTTGTTATTGCTTCGACTCATATTCCCCAAAAAGTAGATCCCGCTCTAATAGCTCCGAATAAATTAAATACATGCATTAAGATACGGAGGCTTCTTATTCCACAACAACGAAAGCACTTTTTCACTCTTTCATATACTAGGGGATTTCACTTGGAAAAGAAAATGTTCCATACTAATGGATTCGGGGCCATAACCATGGGCTCCAATGCACGAGATCTTGTAGCACTTACCAATGAGGCCCTATCCATTAGTATTACACAGAAGAAATCCATTCTAGACACTAATACAATTAGATCCGCTCTTCATAGACAAACTTGGGATTTGCGATCCCAGGTAAGATCGGTTCAGGATCATGGGATCCTTTTCTATCAGATAGGAAGGGCTGTGGCACAAAATATACTTCTAAGTAATTGCCCCATAGATCCTATATCTATCTATATGAAGAAGAAATCATGTAAGGAAGGGGATTCTTTTTTGTACAAATGGTACTTCGAGCTTGGAACGAGCATGAAGAAATTAACGATACTTCTTTATCTTTTGAGTTGTTCTGCCGGATCGGTCGCTCAAGATCTTTGGTCTCTACCCGGACCCGATGAAAAAAATGGGATCACTTCTTATGGATTCGTTGAGAATGATTCTGATCTAGTTCATGGCCTATTAGAAGTAGAAGGCGCTCTGGTGGGATCCTCACGGACAGAAAAAGATTGCAGTCAGTTTGATAATGATCGAGTGACATTGCTTCTTCGGTCCGAACCAAGAAATCCCTTAGATATGATGCAAAATGGATCTTGTTCTTTTGTTGATCAGAGATTTCTATATGAAAAAAACGAGTCGGAGTTTGAAGAAGGAGCCCTCGACCCGGAACAGATAGAGGAGGATTTATTCA
>JAJJMC010033243.1:0-10935 GCA_023531435.1 Papaver californicum | reverse complement strand
TACAAAATCATCTAGCGGTTGATCCAAGATTTTGAAAAATGGAGAAGGACTTAACTTTTTTCAGTCTTTTTCTCGCACGTTATCCGAGTTTTCCGCTGGCATTAATTGTATTAGCATGTTACTGATTTTTCCGGCTCTGCATTTATTGTTTCTATACATATGATTGTGTCAGTTACACTTTTTTCGATAGAATCAAATCTTTACCCATTATTTCCTTTTCCCATTTTGTGGCGGTATTAATTCTCTACTTTAAATACCCTGCAACTTTTTACTGTTTTCTCATAGTTATTGCACTTTGTCTTCCTTAAACTTTTCAAATTCCCCCACTACTCAGGAGTTCTTTTCTCATCAGTTGATTCCTTCTTTACTTTGATCTAACTATTGTTCACTTCTTTTCTTCATGTAAGTAATTTTTTCTTGACTTATGTTTTTTTTTCATGATTGAAATGATGGTTATAATTTATTTCTAGATAATTTCTTCTTATGCTAAATTTCTCTTTCTTATGCTTCTTTTCCTTCAGATTTTACATCATGCCTCATAGAAAGTCTGATGCTTCTGGTAACCAAGGTGAGAGCTGAAGATCAAGTAGGTCTACTACTTCGAGATACGCCGTCTCTCGTCGTGATTCATCTCCTGGTATTCCCACCCCTGCTGCACCTCGCACCGTACGTAATTCTACCCCTGACATTCCTAATCCTGCCCTCAAAAGTAAACGGGCGTTGTCTTCTTATAGTTTTCGATCTATGGACATCGAAGAATTTAAGAGAAAACATAATCTTCAAGGATTTAAGGTTTCTTTCTTTGATGATACTTCCGACATGTTGACCTATGATTCAATGAGAAATTTTCATTATAGCCATCACAGATTGTTAATTTCTGCTGGTGCCTTAGAAGCTGGTCTTCGTCTCCCTTTGTATGACATAAATAATCCCTTCCAATTTATAGTTCTTGCTACTCGTAATAAAGCTCCTCATACTCAACCTCGATCCATCATACAATATAATGGTAATTGGTGGCGAATTCTCGATGAATGTATTCTTCGCAGTGAGGGTCGCACCCGTCTTACCTGCTACACTCCCGATCCTTCTGAACGTGCTCACTATACACCTGAGAATTTCCAGAATACTTATGGTGATGGTATTACTATTAAAAACTTTGTAAAATGGAGTGTTAGTCCAGTTCGCAAATGCTCCCAAGGATTTCCCTTACTTCGAGAGGTCGACGACCCTAGAATTAAGATAGCTCCATATACCAAAGTCGATTTTCCTTCAAATGAAAGAATCCGTCGGGAACACGATTACAGATGGTATCGTACCCCTATTTTGATTGAAGGTCCTTGGGTATATGGTGACATCCCCCATAATGAAATTCAACATCTTCGAAACTGTTTCCCGAGTTATTGTCCATGGAGATTAAACTTTGATGATTATAGATTTGAATACAAGATTCGAATTTTTCATTTCATATTCCATTCTTTTAGATATATTGTATCGATCTTTAATATCTTCTTATAATGTTTGAACCTTTTTGGTTTTAGGTCGATCCTTCTTTGGATATCGGAGTTCCTCTTCCTTCATCTGAACGTGGTATTTAAATTGTCGAGGGTAGACAAAGGGTCGAGCCCATAGTTGAAGGTAAGGGAAAACGGAAATTAATCCTTGCAGCAGAGAAAAAGCAGAAAAAGTCCAGAACTCTTGTGCTTTCCACTGAGGTTATAGGAGGGATAACTTCAAATTTAAACAGTGGAGAAGGAAGTTCTGTTGTTGCTTTACCATTGGATCAGTCCGATCCTATTGATGTTATTCCCGCTTCTTCGATCCCAGCCGATATTAGGGTATCAGATCAGTCCGATCCTATTGTTGCACCTCCTTCTGGTACTTCAATCGATTTTTATAATATTATTTCTCCATTGCCTTTTGATTTTGTGCTTGATATTCCCGTACCTGATAATGGTACATTAGGAGTTTTTTCTGGTTTTCCTCAAGAAGAGGGAGATGATGTTGTTATTGATGAAGATATTGTTGATGTAGTGAATGAAGTAACTCATGTTGACGAAGAAAATTCGTTGGAAAAGAATAATGCTGATGTAAATCCGACCGGTGACGTAGAAAATGTGAATGTTAAAACCAATGCCACTCTTGTTGAAGAATCGAATGATATTGATCGTTCTGAAAAAGAAACTTCTCCTCCTTCTGGTACGACCGCTCCTAATGTTTCGATCCCTACTGAAGTCGAGGGTACTACTGGAGTTTCTTCGGAACCGATCGTACCTACCGAGACTTTGGTTCAATTCCTGTTGCTGTTGTGGTCGATACTGAAATACCAAGTGCCGATCCTGCCATTCTGCAGTCTCTTTCTAATCAAATTGCCAGTGTCAGAACTGATGAAGGTCTTAATTTAATCGGTGATGAAGAAGAGGCTTACAAGTGGTTTCTTTCTCGGGGGCTTTTAAATATTTCATCCAATCCTGATATTGTTAAGTCTGATTCTTGTTTCATGTCTCGATTCCGTGATTCTCTTAGTGCGATCCCTTTAGATGAAGCTCAGGATGGGTGGTCTAAGAATGATATTCTTGAGCAAACATTTCCTGTGAATCCTCCTTCTTCCTTTACTGAAGTTTTAGCTGTTGCTGAGAGTTCATCATATTCATTTCCACAGCAAGCTTTGGATCAACTCCAGTATGGTAATGATTGTTTATTTAGCGGTTATAAATTTTATAAGGCTCGAGCCACCATGTTGGGGTTAATGTTTAAGAACGAGTCAGTAAAAATGAAGGGAAGAAATGATACACTACAACAAGCAAATGATGAGTTGAAGTAGCAAAATAATATTCTTCAACAACAACTTCAACAATTCCAACAGCTTCAACAACAACATCAGCAACAACAAGAACAACTTCAAACTATCGAAGTTCTTCAGAATCAAAATCAAGGTTTATTTTTCACACCTTTTTATTTATTATTCTATTTTATTAATCTATATGAAGAATTTAAATTTTATCCTGGGTCCAGTGGAAAACTCGGAAACCTTATTTAGGTACGATCGTAGAATGGTACAATTGAATAATCATGCAAAGGAAATCTACAAAGAGATGAATGTGGTTAGAGAAAAACTAACTCAATTGAACGATAGTTTTGATTTAGCCACTTGGAGGCGTAATAAAGCTGAGTCAAAATACAAAGAAGTTGTAAAATTGCTTACTCTGAAAGAAATAGAGTTTAAATCTGTTATTAGAGGTACTTTTTTGGTATACCTGATCTTTTGGTTTATTATACCATAAAATTTATCTAATATTTTCTTGTATTTTCAGAACTGGAGAGAAAACTTAATGAAGTTAGAGATCGAGCAACTCAAGCAGAAACTGAACTCAATACAATGAATGATACAGTGAAAAACATCACTGAAGAGTTAAAGACTTCTGAAAACAAGGTGTCTCTTGGTGCAACAAAAGTTCGGAGTTTACAAGCTCAATTGTCTGTTGAGCTTTCCAAGATTGCAGCTCGTGAACAAGAAATCGTATCATTAACCACAGAATTGAATGAAGAAAAAGATCAAAAATCAAGTTTTGTTGCTCAAATAGAAAAAGATCAACAAAAGATCGAAGAGCTTCAAAAAGAAGTCAACTTTGGGCGCGACTTTGTTCATTGGGTTCGGCAGGATGCTAAAGCAAAAATTGCGAAATCCTTCAATACTGCTTTAGATCGTGCACAATCCGATCCTTCAGTGCTCAGTAAACGCGCTTCTGTGCCTGTAGTTCCCCCTCCACCATCGCGACCCAGTCTTCCCGATGCTTGATTATGTTCTTTATAATTTCATCTATTGTTTGCTTCACCATTTTGTACTTTGTCTGTCTTTTAGGAATTTTCTTTTGTAACCTTTTGATACGTTTTTCCAATGTTGTTCCCTGTACAAGAGAATTTGATTAAGTAATCTTTTTGGCTATCATATAACTTTCCGAGTACCATGAATTGAAGTACTTTTTACCTCAAATCATGTTGTTCGAGATCCCACACATACGAAACAAACCCGAGCCAGAGGTAAGATACAGGGTTGGTCCCGAACTGTACTCTGAAAATTGATAAACCAATAATAAGGAACTCCTTCTTTATAAGAATTTCGTTGTTAGTGAAATTCTTTAAGGATGTTTACCTTTTATGTATGATTGTGTCGTCAATCGCAACGCAATCAAGAATATGATGTTCCTGGAATAATTTTGAGCGCTCAAAGTATTATGAAATTCCGGGATTAATGGAATTTTGATCAATGATCATAGTGTTTTCCAAGATATGATGTTCCTGGATTCAAAATATATGATATTCCGAGATTAATGGAATTCTGATTAATAATTACAGTATTTTCCAAGATACGATGTTCCTGGAGTGATTAAATTATAAAAGAAATTACTGAACTAGTTGGCTACGTACCTGACTTTTGTGTTAACATTGCATTGTTATTCACGGATAGTAAAGCTTTAAGTATTGTGCATTCCATGGATGCTGTAAAACTTCTCCTTGCATATTCTGGAGATAGTACGATCCTTGTCCTGCTGACGCTTGAATTATGTATGGACCATCCCATGTTGGTGCAAATTTTCCTGCATTTTTATCTCTTTGGTATTCCGTTATTTGTCGTAGGACATATTGGCCTTGGACAAAGTTTCGTGATTTTACACGTTTATGGTATTCTCGAGTCAATCCCCTTTGATAATTTTCCATCTTCTGGAGTGCTACCTCTCTTTTTTCTTCCAAGTCATCCAATTTTTGTAACATAAGATCTGAATTAAGATTTTTCTCCCATGCTTCTGTTCTGGTTGTAGGTAAAATAACCTCCGTTGGTATTACTGCTTCCGTTCCATAAGTGAGAAGATAAGGTGATTCTCCAGTTGAAGTTTTTCTTGTGGTTCTATATGCCCATAATGTATTATGTAACTGTTCGCACCACTTTTTATAATACCCGTCCAATGTTTTCTTCAGGTTTGTTGCGATTGTTTTATTTGTGGATTCTGCTTGCCCATTGCTTTGGGGGTAGAAAGGTGTAGATTTATGCTTTTGAATATTATATGTTTCAAATAAACATATCGATATTCTTTCCTTGGAATTATCTTCCATTATCAGAAACTATTGCTGCGGGAATCCCAAACCTACAAATGATATTCTCGAATAGAAATGTAAAAACATCAGTGTCTCTGATTCGTGCTAATGCTTTCGCTTCTACCCACTTGGTGAAATAATCGGTAGCCACAATTAAATATTTTCTTTTCTTTGTTCCTTCAACTAATGGTCCAACTATATCAACTCCCCATTTTGCAAATGGCCATGGACTAAGTACTGAATTTAATTCTGTAGCTGGTGCTTTGATTTTCTTACCAAATCGTTGACACTCTTCGCACCTTCGAACCATTTTTTCCGAATCTTTTAGCATAGAAATCCAGTAATAGCCTTGCATTTTGGCTTTTAATGCTAACGATCGTTTTCCGCTGTGATTTCCTGCATCTCCATAATGTATTTCTTTAAGAATTCGCAATCCTTCTTTTTGAGATAAACATCGAAATAACGGTCCAAGGAAAGAATTTCGATAAAGAATCCCATCCCGAAGTTGGTAACTGTTTGACTTGAGTTGAATTTTCCTTGCTTCTTTAGAATCTGTTGGTAACACTTTATTTTGTAAATATTGATGTATCGGGACTCTCCAATCTGGTTCGTTTGGTTGGTCATCTTCTTGTTGTGATGTAAGTGGGGTACTCCGTATTGCTGGGTCATCAATTTCTTCCATCGCACTATCTTCTTCTATACTGTTTAATGTTTGTGCTCTTATGGATGGCTCATATATTCTCCCAATTTTTACTGCTTTAATGGTTGGATCATTTATCATAGATAAAACATATGCAAGTGCGTCGGCATGTCGATTCTTTTCTCGGGACAAATGTCGAAAAACAATGTTTGGAATACGATTTGTTAAATTTTGCACAAGGTTTTTATATCTTTCCAAATCTTCATCAATCGTTTGATATTTCATCTCAATCTGTCTAATTACCAGCTGCGAGTCACTTGTGAGTCTAACATCACTTATTCCTAGTTCAATAATGAGTTTGAGAGCATGGACCACTGCCTCATATTCTACTATGTTATTCGTATGCTCTTCGAACTCAAGACGAAATGAATGTACCATACGTTCTCCCCTTGGTGTTGTAATCACGATGCCTATTCCTGCTCCTTCTTTATTTCGTGACCCATCAACAAAAACTTCCCATCGTCGTGAACTATTTGAATCCAAAATATCTAATGGCTCTTCTTCTTCACACCCTGGCAGTCCTTGAATTTCATATTCTTCCTCAATTGGAAAATCTGCCAGAAAATCAGCTAGAATTTGAGATTTCTACGCAGTTTGTATTTCATAAATAATGTTGTATTGTTCCAGCTGAGCATTCCATTTTGCTATTCTTCCTACTTTTCATGTATTCTTTAAAACTGACTCCAATGGTGCTTTTGTTAATATACGAACATAATGAGTAAGAAAATAAGTGCGTAACTTCTGAGTAGCAAATACTACTGACAAAATTAGTTGTTCAATCCTGGTATAATTTCTTTCTGTTGAATTCAGAGTCTTGCTGATGTAGTATATTGGTTTTTCAATCTTTTCATTTGTTCGCACCATTACCCCACTGATTGCATTTTCTGTTGCCGCTATGTATAAAGTTAATATTTCTGGCTCTGGTTTTTGCAATGCTGGCAACGTGGCGAGATGTAATTTTATACTTTGAAATGCTTGTTCACAACGATCATTCCATTCAAATTTATTTTTCTTCTTAAGTACATCGAAAAAGGGCTTGCATCGTTCTGATGATCTTGCAATGAATCTACTCAATGCAGCCAAACACCCATTTAACTTCTGTACACTTTTTATACTGTTTGGTGATGGCATATCTGTTATTGCTTGTATTTTTGCTGGATCAACTTGTATTCCATCTTTCGTAACCAAATATCCCAAAAATCGTCCTGAAGTAACACCAAAAACACACTTCTCTGGATTTATTTTCATTTTATATTTTCGTAATGCACCAAAAATTTCAGCTAAGTTCTGTAAATGATCATCAGATAATTTACTTTTTACTAGCATGTCATCCACATAAACTTCCAAAGTTTTTCCCATCCATGGTTTGAATATTGCGTCCACTAAACGTTGATATGTTGCTCCTGCATTTCGTAACCCAAATGGCATTCTGGTGTAACAATACAATCCCCTTGGAGTAAAGAACGATGTATGTTCCTGATCTGCTTCTGCTAATGCTATCTGATTGTATCCAGATTGTCCATCCATGAATGATAACATCTCATGTCCTTCAACAGCATCTACTAATTGGTCGATGTTTGGGAGCGGGTAACTATCTTTTGGACATGCTTTGTTTAAATTAGTAAAATCTATACAAATTCTTACTCCACCGTTCTTTTTCGGGACAATCACCATATTAGAAATCCATGTGGGGTATCGTACTTCCCGAATGAATTTTGCACTTAAAAGTTTAGTTAATTCTTTTTCCACTGGTTCATGGTATTCTGGTGCGACCTTCCGTATCCGTTGGCGAAAGGGAATTGCATCTGGACGTATTTTTAATTCGTGCTGTACGATATTAGGATCGATCCCCGGTATATCTTCTATTCTCCAAGCGAATACATCTTCAAACTCACAAAGTAACTTAACTAACTGTTGTTCCAAATCTGCTTTTATTAACATCCCAATTCGCACTTGTTTGGGCAATTCTGTAGTGCCAATATTTATAACTTTTGTTTCCTCTACTGGAGCGAAGACTGGTTTTGGAATCCCAATTGGAGTTGGGGTTCCCTTTAATTGCTACATCGTCCCTTTGAGATGTTGGTCTATCAGATTTTCTTGATTCTGACTGCTCTCTCCTTTTTCATTTACCGTTTTATTTTTTGCATGCTTTTCTAAATATTGACTTATTTCTTCCTCCTTGGCTTTAACTCTTCGTTCTTTTTTCTTTTTATGTTGTAGATGCTCCCGTTCCTCATTCATTCTTGTTTCTGTCATTATACAAAACTTAGCATCTTCTTGATCACCCTTTATCTCCATCTCTCCTTGCGGTGTTGGAAATCGCAAATATTGGTGATATGTTGATACCACTCCTTTCAATTGGTGAACCCATCGTCTTCCAATTATAGCATTATATGGTGATGGTGCATCCACAACACTAAACCTTGTCAAAATGTTGATCGGTCCAGCTGAAACTTCAAGATCAATGTCTCCCTTTGGCTTGGAAAATATTCCATTAAACCCGTAAATGATGTATCGCGATAGGATCAGCTGATCTTCTTTAAAACCCATTTTACAAAATGTATTATAGAACATCACATTTAACGAACTGCCCCCATCCAAAAGTATTTTCTTTACATTCCAGCCTGTTATCAATAATGTTAACACAAGAGGGTCATTATGCATCTCAATTTCTTAGTTTACTTCTTGTGCAGAAAATGTCAAGGGAAACGCCATCCAATCTTCCCATAATTCTGTTTGTCTTCCTTGAACTTTAAAGACTTCATGGTTCCGAATTCTCTTGCACAGTTTTTTATTGATTGCGACATTCAAATCCGTATTATCTTTTTCCGCATATGATATCATATTAATTGTTTGTTCATTATATGGAATGCGTATTGCCTTGCTTTCATCATGTTTCTTTATTGGTTCAATTTTCTGAACAAATTCCTTTAACTCTCCAGCATCGACCATCCTTTGTACTAAGGCTATAAAATTTCTACAGTTGTTTGTTGTATGCCCTTTATAGCTATGATACTCACAATAGTCTTTTGAATGTTGTGTAAACTCTGGTTGATTTCCCTTTGTTATTGGCCATTGAAAATTTGGCCAATTCTTCAAAATGTTAAATAATCTGAAATATGAAATACTAAGCTTGGTGAACGTTCTTTCTCGAAATTGCTGAGCAAAATTTTTACAATATCCTTGTCGAGGGTGCTTTAATTCTCTTGATTCGAATTTCGGAAGAAATTTCCTTTTCTGATCAAGTGATTCCTCAACTGAATTTGTTCTCCTTGTATTTCCTTGACTTCTTGGATTGATTCTTGATCCTTGCTCTTGTATGTCTTGGAGCCTCGCACATGTTTCTATTATTTCTCTTAACTGGCCGTCAGTTTTTGGATTATTTCGGTGAATCTCAATAAAAAGCTGGCTTTTCCGATCAACAATCCCCCATTTGTAATGGTTTATAGCTGTTATTGGGTCTAATTCACCTATTGCTTGACATATCGCATGCCATCTGACTGTATATGATCGGATCGATTCTTCTGGCCAAGATGTTAATGAATAAAGTTTGTCCTCCCCTGAATCAACTGGTTTATTATACATGTATGCTTCAAGAAACTTCCTCACCAACTGTGCATAATTATGGATGGAATTTTGCGGTAATCTATCGTACCACAACAATGCCGTCCCTGTTAAACTGGATGGAAAACATCTGCACATGATTGCTTCATGATCGTCCCACCGGGTCATCACTCGATTATAATACATTAAGTGTGATGTTGGATCCTTGGTACCATCGTAACATTCGAATACTGGTATATTATATTCTCTTGGTAATGATACACATGTCAAATGTTGTGCTAACGGAGTTCGCTTTGCTTCTTTCAATACCTCTTGAAGAATTATGCAGCCAAAGTCTCTGAGATTTTTGCCTATTGATGTGGGTTATGGTCTTTTTTTTATCAGTCCAACAACAGACTAGCAATTCTACTGTTTGAAAACAGAAACTGTCATGTTATTGGAGTTGCACCTTAGTCTGAAAACTTGACATCAAGGTTGATGTGTTAGGGTTTACTTGTAGCGATGTTTTTTTTCCAATGCTTTACATAGTAATCTTAAGCACATAAATTAAAAGATCAGTTCCCCAAATCTTAACAAAAAGAGGTTCTTTTAATTGCCTTGTGATTATTGCATTATCTGATCCATGTAGTCTGCCTGCCTAAGTCTTTCTGCTCCATGTAGCCTAAGTCTTCCTGCCTAAGTTTCTTTGTACAGTTGTTTTGCTAAACTCCCACTTGGATGGATGAGTTCACCCTTATTTAGTTCTACTTCTGACTTGTTTTTTTTGTAGGTTACCACTTACCACCATGGTTGAATTCTCAGAAGATGATTCTTGTTCAAATCTTCCAGTTATACAAGGAATGATTGGTATAATGCCAGAGTTCTCATTCAGTTTCTAAAGGTATTTTACGAATCAACTGTTGCTTTTTCAGCTTTTACATATGTTACTTCCTACTCATTCTTATTGGAACTCGGTATTGTTCGTCAAGAATTAGACGATTGGAAAAATAGATATGAGGATCCTTTCTTAAGTCACATGGGCGATGTAATGTTTCTCAAGTACAACAAGTATTGGGGAGAATATGAAAAAATGAATACGTTGATGTTTATTGCTGTACTTCTGGATCCACGAGAGAAAGAACAAGGATTGTATATGACTGTTGAAGATTTAGTTTTGCATTACGACCCTGTGGCAAAACAAAGAAGGGTAAAAGCTTGGGTTGATAAAGTTAAAAAGGATTTTGATGAACTGTTCTCAGCTTATATTAGAATATACAAATGTTGAAAGTGTGATATCTTCACTCGAGTCTGAGTTGGAAAGATACTTGACTGAGCCTATCTAATCTCCAACCAATGAGGATTCTTCTTTTGATATATTACTTTGGTAGAAGATCAACTATGCGAGGTTTGACATCTTGCCACTCATATCCAAAGATATATTTGCTATACATGTTTCTTCTGTTGCTTCTGAATCAGCTTTTAGTACAGGAAAACGAACTTTGGATCCTTTTCGTAGTTCCTTAAAGCCTAGAACACTTGAGGCATTAATTTTATAGCAAAATTGGTTACGTACACCAATTGACAAAGATTCTTCTAGCCTT
>JAJJMC010033223.1:0-39543 GCA_023531435.1 Papaver californicum | reverse complement strand
CGTTTTGGTCCTCCTTGTTGTGTATGGAGTTCATTGAGTAGAATGAAGTATAAAAAAAGTGTTAGCACTGTAGATATGGTTGCTACTGTTCATTCTGTTCAATGAACTCCACGTGTTCGTACCTTTTTGTGTGGATGGAGTTCATTGAGTAGTTAGAACTTCTAACTTTACAAATGCTTATGTTGTTTTGAGAGTTCATTCTACACAATGAACTACAAGTGTTGGTCCTTCTTTGTGGGGTTAGAGCTCATTGTGAAGAATGAACTTTGAAATTTTCAGATGCCTTTGTTATTTGAAAGTTCATTCTGTTCAATGAACTCCAAGTGTTGGTTCTTCTTCGTGTGGTTGTTATTCTTTTTTTTTTTCCATTATAGATGTTTACTATTAGTTAATTCTATATAAAATGAAACATTAATTACTTTTTTCATTTTCTTATGTAGACAAGAAGATAAAGTGTAGCCTTGCCGCACTCATTTCCCTTACTAATAGTATTAAAGCATTAAAAAACAATGAGGTTTTAAATGGAGAGCAAAACAATTGTTGAGTCAGAGTCCATTCTGAAATGCAATGAATGTATTTTCTGGAAGACAATGCAAACATTGTTGCTTCAGAATATATTAAGTCAACAAAAGCAATTCAAAATTTATTTGATACACACAAGTTTGTTGCTGGACAAGGTGATATGTTCACTTTCAAAGTAAAGAAGAAACCATACATTCTTAGATCTTCTCTGGAAGAGTTCTCAGTGGTATTTGGGATTCCATGTATTCCAGGAGGAGGAGTAAAGGAGGATCTGTTCAATTCAAAAAATATGACAGATTATAGAACTAGAAAGTTTTATATAACCCAATTTGCTGCAACCAAGAAGAAACAAACTGATATAAGAAACACTGATTTGAGAGGAAAATTCATTGAGCTGGTTGAGAGTAAACAATCTAATGAAGATCTTGTTAGAATGTTTGAACTTTTTGTCTTGTCAACCATATTTCTTGCTACTGGTGATGGAGGTTCCATCCACACCAAGTACATAGGTTCCCTAGAGTCATAAGGTAGAGTATCTTGGCCACACTTGATACACAAGCATTTCTTTGAAAGTTTAAAAAGAGGTTCTACTCAAGGACGCTACTTATACTTGTTGGTGAGATGAATAACTATTACATATGAATTGTATATTTTATTCTTAATTTATTCATAATTGTGGCTTATAACTAAAATTCGTATTTGCAGTTCTGGTTTGTTGAACATTCAAAGAAAATATAACCCATGTGGAAGATACAAAAAACAATGGACGACAACATCTATCGTCCCATATTTGCAAGGTGGAAGATTGACAACATTTGCAAACATTTGGAAATGAATGTTTCAGAATATGGAAAGGTAAAAAATGAACTCTAATTACTTTTGTAGTTTGATAGTTCATCCTACACAGTGAACTTGAAAAGTGTTAGTATTCTCTTTTGAAGATGGAGTTCATTGTGTACAGTTCATTCTTCCCCGGGAAACAGGGTTCAAGGTTCTGAGTTTCAGGGTTCAGGGTAAACCCTGAAACCCTAAATCACTGAAGTCCTGAACACCTAAACCCATGAACCCTAACTATTAATTGGAGTTCATTGTACATAATAAACTCTTAATTTATATCTTGCAGATAGAGCTTATTGTGTACAGTTCATTCTGTACCCTGAACCCTGTGATCCCTAAACACAAAAACCCTAAACCCATGAAACCCTGAACTCCAGAACTCCAACTGTTAATTTAAGTTTATTTTACATAATGAATCTTTAGCTTCTATCTTGTGCAGACTAAATTTGTTATGTAGAAATGAACTAATAACATAGAAAAAATTACCTTGGTTTCTATTTACGCCAGTGGAAGCCATCAATGTCCCCTTAAGTCTCCCAGTAAGAAATATTGCGTCACAGTATATCATAAGACGGATGAACTTATACCCTTCAATACAAGCAGCAAAATCAATAAAAAACATATCAAATCTTTTAGTCTTTTCATCAACTGGAAAATTAATATAGCTACCAGGATTTGTGTCTTTTACTTCTTGAACATACCAAACAAGATCTGTATAAATATTTACATCATCTTCAAATATCTCCACCTGAGATGCTTCCTTCCCTTTAAAACCATGATGTTAACTTATGTTAATATCATAACCAACCTTCACCTGAGCAATAATTTCTTTAGGTTTTAACAACGAATTTTCATTTACTTGATCTTTTATCAAATGTTTTATCAACTTCTTTGTAACAGGAGGGTTCTTCAGCTTAAAAAGCACCATCACATGTGTGCTTTGCATTGTATTTCTTAATCGCAAAAATAATATTCAAAGTATCAATTGCTACAGCATGGGAAACCATGAACAATCTGATTTTTTAGCACACTTGACTGTATACCTAAATTTTTCATTCTTAAATTTTTCAGCTCTAAAACGAGACTTCATGCAGTATTTTTGGACAACTAAACGTACTTCTTCAACACTTTCATGGAAAATTTGACCAAGACCTTTAAATATAGCCTCCCACCCCTAATAAAAAAGGTTTTATTAACTCATGACCATCCGTCAGGTATTTTATCTTTGACATATCAGTAAACTCATAACATGATTTATCATCACTGAGAACCTACACAAAAATACACGAGGAAGATCTAGTAACACCATGATAAACCCCCTCAACTAACAAATCAAATTGTGTAAGATGCTTGGAACAAGAA
The DNA here is from genome assembly GCA_023531435.1 of Papaver californicum. Lineage (NCBI taxonomy): Eukaryota > Viridiplantae > Streptophyta > Magnoliopsida > Ranunculales > Papaveraceae > Papaver > Papaver californicum. The sequence continues at coordinate 36,822 of JAJJMC010033223.1, read as the reverse complement.
ACAACAATTAGACCTTGAAGAGCAAAATCACATGTGATAAACACTTTCTGAGAACCTTCGCCATGACTAAAACTTATCGATTGAGGGGTCAGGGATCTCCAATAATCACAAACATACATTTTCAAATCATTAAGCGAAGACTGTAAACAAACTTCATGAGGAATCTCATGTCCATCATAGTACATAATTGCATAACAACTTGGAAGAGACATATTGAACCTGAAAAAACAAAAAATGAAAATACTATTAATTTGGACCAGAGTTCATTCTCCAAAATGAACACACTCAATGTCTCTAGACAAAGAGTTCATTCTTTAAAATGAACACACAACAAATCTGGACCAGTTCATTCTTTGAAATGAACATACAACAAACCTAGACTAAAGTTCATTCTTTGAAATGAACACACAACAAATTTATAACAAAGTTCATTGTTTTAGACCAGAGTTCATTCCTTAATGAATACACACCAAATCTATACTAGAGTTCATTGTTCTAGACCATAGTTCATTCCTTATAATGAACACAAAACAAATCTGGACCAGATCATTGTTTTAGACAAGAGTTCATTGTTTCAGATGAAACTAAAAAAAAAAAAAACTAAATTCAAATTATCAACGATAAAAACTGAACATAATTGATGGTAATAAACAAAGATAGCTAAAAACAGAATCATCATTTGTGTCACATTCGAAAATTATAACAAAAATCAAAAAAAAAAAAAAGTAGATCGAAATCAGGAACTAAACACAAAATTGAATTTTTAATAATGAACTATATATGTTTAATCCATGATGAAACTGAAAAATAAACATAGATCTACAATAAACATAAATTTTGATTACAAATATCAACCAATTAATTAGAAAATCGAAGAGATTTAGTATCTATAATGATGATCAAACTAACCAGAAAAAGAAGATGACGAGCTCTCAACTGTGAATTAATCCTCGTTTTAATCTTCAAATTAATATTCGTAATAGAATTATGAAGATAACGAGATCTCAACTGTGAATTAATCTTCATAATGGAATCAACTATGAATCAAATTTCATCATCATTAACCTTCGTAACGAAAACCCTAAAAAAAAAATCTTCGCATCTCAAACCAGAGAAGACGAGAAACTAAAAACATTATTATATTTTTAAAGCTCTATATATATATGTCAGTAAAAGGGTATTTTAGCCATTAGAAAAAATATAAATTTTAAAGGTAATGTTCACCAAGGACCAAACAGACAATATATATTTTAAAAGAACCAAACAATAATTGGACCGGGTCAACGGGACCAAACTGACACAATATTATTTATATTTGGATTAGTTTCTACAACCATTATACCACAAGCTCTTTTTCTATTTATATTTTGCATATTATTTTACATATTATATATGTAGTTTCTATGCTTACATAACACAAGTGATTTCTATTAGACCCATCGGCTGAGATATATTCTCAGTTTACAACTAGCGGCCGTAATCTCCCTCACTCTCCTAGCGTTGAAGGATAAAAAAAAATCCAATGGTTGATATAGCCCATATATTTTCTTGCCCTCATATTATATCTCATTAAATCTCTGACTTTACTCCCCATTTTCGTTTCATAGTTTTTCTCCTCCCTCTTCCGTTTCATAGTTTCTAGGGTTTATATAAATTGAGATTACATGGAAAACCAAATCAGGAAATCGAAATTAAGCAATACTAACTGAACCTTTGAAGGAGGAAGAAAGAGTAAAAGGATTATTCATCACCACCACCACCACCAAGTAAAAGCTTCGTCGCCATCTTCATCATCTACTTCTTCTTCTATGAGTTTTAAGGTTTCATTATTTAATACTCTCTCAGCAGTTGTAGTAGGCAGGAAGATTAGTTGAAGATTTTAATCTTCACTGTAGAGGTGAACACAGGTGGCTTCTCAGTATATAATCTATCATAAGAATGGAAAACAGCACCAACATCAATTCCACCAGTTCAACAGGTGGGTTTTCCCCTTTCCCTAATTTTTTTTTCCTTTCTGAATCCGTTTGTAATCGGATCTAATCGACTCATTTATTTTTTGCTATGTATCGATTTATAGTTTACCATTATTTTCGCCATTAAATCTCTTTGATTCAAACCTCAATAATCAAATCAATTGTTCCTACGTTACAAACAAACAAAAAAAAAAAGATACCCATTAACACCATCAATCCCTAGAATTTTTTTACTACATAAACTGGAGCATAAGAAGTTATCTTGCAAAGCTTCTGAGTTTGTAGAAAAGAATGTGCAAAATGGATTTCATTCCAAGTAAATATATCCTTTTAATTCATGTTGCTTGTTTGTTGTTTTTTTACTCTCAAACTCCTATTTTTCATTATTGAATCTCAATATTCACAGAAAGATTCCTTTTTTGGAGGGGGTTTGTGATGTTCTGTAACAAATTGATTTCTTGAAATGCGGAAGATGGATATCGACCATGAGGTATCAAATGCAGTATGGAAGAACTGATAAACTTACCTGCCATTCATGGAAAGTTGATGTAAGCTTTCTATTTCCATATTTCCGTTACCAAGTTAATTTTAATTTGGAGATCATGATATTTGGATTTTGATTTTAGGGTTTGTAAATTCTATCTGTGTTTTTTTAGGGTTTTGATTTTAAGTTAAACTATCTATATATGTGTTTCTTTTGGATTGCGTGAGTCACATGTTATTCCACCAAGTTTCCAATGTATTTGCGCTCGACTTCAGGTGATTGTTAATGATTTATATACATGGAGTTGCAACTAATTTTTTATATTTGTATATGGCTTTGTTTTCAATGTTGATGTTTTGTTTGGATCTATGTTATTTGATGGAGAATCAACAAGTCTTCACCCCCTAAGAAGTTTTTGAAAGACGTTCATATATGTTTCGTCTACTTATCATTTGCAAAAATCATGGTTTGGCATTGAAAGTTCATCTGAAGAGAGCCAAGTACATGATCTTTGTAAGAAACATAGTTACGCCTTTTCTTTAGCTTATTGGCCTCTTTGAATGTCGTGCTTACATCTATTATGCTATAATCCAGGATTTACTATATTCCCATGTTGAGATTAAAAACAGTTACGTGAGTGATATTTTATAATGATGAAGAATATGAAAGCTATGATAATTATTTTTTACATTATTATTGAAGAGGTCTGATTTGTGGATCTGTAAAGATCATTGTGCACTACCAACCGCGTGGTTAAAAGCGGCGCCCGAAGGCCACCCAAAATTTCCAGGCTTTTTTCAATTAGGCGGGTATAGGCCTATGCCCCGATTTTGGGCCGATTTTATAAAAGTCGGCCTGGGCCTGGGAGCCGCTTTAGCCAAATAAGGTTTATATTTGTTATAATCTATGGTTTTTATAACATCATAAGTTTCCTTTTTCTTCTCCCTCTTTTTTTTTTTGGTTCTTCATCTCTTCTTTCTTTTCTGTTATAGATGGGATGACTGTTGGTTATGTTGAAGGGGAGACAGTGGATTATGGCAATGAAGACTAAGATATCAAAATCGAATAGGACTGTGTTAAGTTTCAGTTTTTAATTTGTAACTTAGGATTGTTGTGTTGTTGTTTTAGGTATTTAGAAACTTAAAAGTAGTAAGTAACATAAGTGTAACAATGCTAGGTTAAGTTCTTGACTGTTCTATGAGTCTAAGTAGCAAAACTTAAGTATTATTGAATATTATATTTATTTTAGTACATGGTTTAATATTATGTGTGCATTAATTTTTTTTCCGACTACTCCCCGGCTAGTCCACGACTAGTCTATACAGGCGTCAGGCCTTACCCAGCCTCCTGACACCCGCTAACGACTTTAACTACACAAATCACCAATGGAGTTTTTGTGCTTAGGGCCTGGCGGTCTGCTATGGTGTATTGAGATTATATCTTTCCTAAACTGTAGAATATGATAATCATAGCTTTCAATGTAGGAAGAAATAAACTCAAAACTTTGAGTTGAATATTCACGTGTATATTGATAATTTTGAGTAATTTTGATGAAATTGCAGAGGGAGATATAGCAGGAGTTTGTTATAGTGGAGTAATATGAAGTTCTGGAACAGATTGGAAAAGCAAATTTCCCTCCATTATTCCTGGGATGTAGGTAGCCCTTCGCAATAATTGATTTAACAAAGGCGGCTCTTTCGGATATTAATTGGAAAGATGCAATTGTTTCTAATTTGACTAATGTTTCATATTTGATTAATTGAGAGACCCGGAAAAAATTTTCTTCATTCGAAGCGAAGCAAACCCTTACTCTTATTTCTATGTTCTTTCTTGATCCAAGGAATAACTACTAAAAAAAGGAGGCGTAGATCCATAGGTTCGATACCTTGTTATCGAACTCATACTTCATAGAAATATTCGATGGGGATTTTGGTTATGCACTTCTTGTGAGGCAGAAGCATGAAAAGAAGAAGTAAGAACTAGTTTAGAGTTTAGTTGATGTGTTACTGTATCCTTCTTAGCTATTGCATTTGTACTTTTGGACTTTTATCTGATATTTACATCACAATTTTGCATTTTCAAAGGTACGTTTTGAAGAAGATTCATCTTTCCCGACAGACGGACAAATGCCAAAGGTCTGCACACCAGGAGGTGGGTTTCTTATAGACTTATACTACTGTTTAGAACCAAATGTTTGTCCTTTTGTTGATTTCGGTCAATCATATGAGTAGAAATAGGCATACCCACACACATCTGCTGGCGAATGCTGATGCGTGTTGTAAGTGCAACAAATTAATCAATATATTTCCCACCAATTAACTAGTAATATAGCGGTAATAAGGATCGTTCCCACAGAGAGCTGTGTAATTGAGATGTTATTTATATTAGCAAAATTAGAATAAAACAAATATTAAAGGGAGGATTGGTTGTTTAAAATAATTAAAAATAATAAGAAATATAATTAAAAGAAAAGATGATTAAGAAATCATTCACCGTTACCAAACGTTGACTGAAACATCTATCTTCGTTAGAACCATTCATCACCAACCGTAGAATAGCAGGTACGCTTAGTTATCCTCAAAAAATTTACTATCACCGGATAATAGGTACGCTTAATCACCGGATTCTATCCAACTGAGCCGCCTTGAGGTACGCTTACAAGGTGTAACTCGATTGAACGCTTTAAGATTGTTTGATCCTAGTAGTTAGACTTAGTACGCTCGGTCCACTTGCTAGTGTTGTCTTCACACACGATTGCTCCATAGAATCCATCTGCAGGTCTTACATTTTCTACTTGTGTAGGAGATGCACGACAATTACGGATCGCACACCTCTCTACTAGAGATTGAATAATCCAGAGATTAATTTAGCACGCGTTCCAAACAATCTAAGAATTACCTATAAATATTAAACAGTAAAAACAATCGATAAATAATCAGAACTCCAAATAAATTAATAAAACTAATTTAACTTCACGTCCGGAACTTAAAAGTCATCTGTAATCAATACAAATTTAACTAGACATAGTAAAGAAGTTCATAATAAATAAAGAAAATATAAAATCGACCCCAAAAGGGAACAAATAACTCCAAGACCCATCTTGTTGAACTGTTGAATGGAATGGTGGTAAGCTACTGAATCGGTACGGAAGTGTATATGAAGGTTGGAAAGGATATAGGTTTGGAGAGGAGCTTGCTCCTCTCTCTTGGAGTAGAGATCAGGCGTGAGAGGTGAGATAGGTGTTTAGGGTTGTAGCTTTTAGGTCTTTTTATAGCTCTTAAGTCTCCCCCTGGATCTTACAAACTCGTATTGGGTAAGTACCCATATTTCCTAAACTCATATAAACACGTCTTCACTCCATTCACCGCTTAATCCCCAGCATCAATCTTTTAATTTAACGGCAGTAAGATTGGTTTTATGGCTTGTTTCTCGGCAAAGATTTCATTCAAAATCCTATAAAATTCATTCACTTTGCACCCAGAACCAAATCAGATTCGTACCCAAGAGTCCTGATCCTTCTCAGCTTCTTATTCGAACCCATGATAAACCATGGCTAGCTGTTTACTCTCTCGAACCAAAGTAATTCAAACCCAAACTACTTCTTGTTCTTTTCTGATTCAATTTGTATTACAGACTCCAGCTCTGTCCAGCTTCCAGAACTTGATCCACACACTCCTCCCTGACTTCTCTCTTTCAGACTCTGCCCCTGGTTCTATTCGCTATTTTAATCTAGGGAGAATTTGAGAAATGTCCCGGACTTTTAAAATTTGGAAAAATACCTAAATCTGTTAGTATTTTTGTTAACTATAACATCCCTATCCATTTTAGTCCTGATATACATACATAATTCAATACATGTTAAAATCTGAAATTTCTTTATCAATTTCAAACAACAAACCCCTAATTTTTACATACAAATTTCAATATAACACTCAAATTTTGACACGTAACCACTCGCACGCGTACGTTTAACGAAAATACTAACAGATCGGGGTATTTTCTCAAATTTTAAAAATCCGTGACATTTCTCCAAGATGACCCCCATTTTAGGTCATTTTTCAAATTTCCCCTTTAATCTATCAAAACTCTGCCAGCATTACCAACCCAATCATCACTCGAATCCAGCTGCAATATCTTATGATCATCACAGAAACTCTCTGTCTATTCCATCGACCATCATATCAAATCACATACTCGACCTTACTGCCAACACTCACCACCATCTTGATTTCCATCTTTCACTTCCAGCAATTCATCCATCATCGACTCAGAACCAACAACGTCACTTTCATCACCATTATCTCATTGTGTCATTGCACTCGAGTCACAGGTCCTCTCTTTAATTCTCGTTGCCAGTCATTAATACAGATTCAATCTTCTTCTCTTGACTATCAATCCCCGTCAGCAACTAGTCACTCCATTAGCTACTCGAGCCACAACCAACAGCCAACATCTGCCATTAATCATCTCCTCGAGCTCCATAGCACCATCACTTTTCTATTCTCTGTTTTATGCTCGAGCATGTCTTCACAAACTTTCTCAACCAGCTCTATCAATAATGGCAGCATCCAAAACTAACCCATCTGGTCATGATCATCATCTCTGGCAACACACATGATGAACACTAGCTGAGATTTAGCCGGAAAGACAAGTTTTTTTTGCTGTAAAGTTAAAGAGGAAGACGAAGTGCCCTTAGCATACTTGGCTGGTGCCTTTAAAACTATTCAAAAATTGGTTTCCCTTAGTAGAAACTGTGGTGCCTTTATAAACTCCCTTGAAAATGTCTGCCCTTAGCGTACGACAGGGTGCCGATAGTAGTTGCGTTTAAGACTATTTTACCCTTTGTTCTCCTTTTGCTTATAACTACTTCATACGACCTCGGAATGACCTCGTTCTTTCGCCATTGGCTTCGTTTCTCTGTTATCTACGAGATGATGACAAGAAATACTGTATTAGAGCAAGTTAAACTTGGTCTTTGGCCCTTCTTCACTTGTAGCTCTTCTCTTTTAGCACAATTAAGTGTCGATTCACTTCTTTTGGATGATTCAACCTAATAAAATATAACTAAGCAAAAGAAAACGTAATATACAATAATTCACATAAAATCTAGTAAACAAGTGCATGAAATTGACACTATAAATATGTAAAATATGCACTTATCAAATTCCCTAGAGCCATTTATGTTTTTTCTGCCTAGTATTAGTTAAATTTTGTGTGCTTTTAGGTTCATACCTGTGTATCATTAGATCATTTCTCTTTAAATGTTTCTAATGTTTTTAATGTTTCTCAATTATATTTATACACCTAAACTTTAGTATTTTTATTGGTTTATTTTGTTTTCAGGTGCCCAAATGCTAGATCACCCCATCATATTACAGGGGCGGCTAAGAAGGGCAATGCAACCATACATATCTTGGGTGTTGATAATAGAACTACTATCTCTCAACCTCTCCCTGCCAAATAGGACCCCGAGTACCCAGTAAACTTAACCTCATATTTCACATAGTTGTAGCCAATCTATGACCGTTACACGCAAAATCCAAGCCACAATTTCAGCGAAGCTTTTTCACCCTGGCGTTTTTGAGGGCGACCAAACACCATTTAGGGGCGACTAATAAAACAAAATAAGGTCATTTTGAAGTAATCTCAATAATCCCTTATCCATATATTTTCTATAATGGCTAATTTACCCTTGCTTAATTAGTGCTAATTTTGATTAATTAGTTAATTAATTTGGTTATAGTTAGTGTTAGAAAATCATTTGAGTTAGTTTTGGAATAGAAATCGAGAGTGTTTTAGATTGATTTTTTGAGTTATGATTTTGTACAATCGGTAGGCTCGTGATTTTTATTCCTACCGATTGTACAATCGGTAGTTTAATGGAGTACTGAAACTACCGATTATAGGTGTCGCCCCAAATTGAATTTCTCAACACCATCCAAAATTTCTATTTCTTCATCTTTCACAATTGGTAGGAATTGAAAATTTATATCTACCGATTGTAGCCTGAATTGAATTAAACTTTAAATTTTTTAACTTTGTAATCGGTAGTTTAAAGATCAATTTTATCTACCGATTATAATGGTTTTCTTGTCCAGGACTTTTCTTGCCATAATCGGTAGTTAGTGAACATAAATAACTACCGATTGTGGATAATCGGTAGCACGGGAAATAAATAACTACCGATTGTACGTAATCGGTAGTTTAGAAACATAGTTATCTACCGAATATACCGATTTTACTTGACATCTAACTTCATAAAACAATTTCAACATCCGAAGAAAAACTTGTTCATATAAACTTACTATATATTGTTCATTAAACTTGTTCAAAAAAAATAAAAACATCCGAAAAAAATGAAACAAAACACATCATAGAAATTCAAAGTGATCAATCTCATTGATCTCATGAAATTCTTCCACTCCTAGTTACTCTCGACTTGGTCCTAGTTTCAACCCTCTTCTTCTTCTTCCTCTCCTTCCCCTTAGTATCAACAACAACTTCATCATCCTGAACTAGACCTATGTACTCTCCAGCTTCATTGTAATATGGGTTTATGCCTGAGAAGTCTTTCTCCCAGAAAAAGAGTCGAGGATCAAAATCTGGATCAGCCGCTATCCTTCGATTCATTTCTGCCCAGATCCTTCATCCGAAAATGAAATATCAACCCACTTGAAGGGATTGTCAGGACCGTTCCACCAACAATTAGGATCCTTCATCATTTTTGAGAAATCCGGATCGTCCAACATCATTTGATATATTTCTACATCAGAAACTCCTTTCGGCAAATTAAAAAAAGGACGAGAAAGCAATTCAACCATTCGAGCAGGAGAAAAACTTTCATCGGAATCATCTTCATCCATAACCCTAATCAACATACCCAAACATTGATTATTAACTAATTACACAATATCTATTATAAAAATAAACAAAAGCACACAATCAGTAGTTAAAAATATAAAATATCAACCGATTACACACAATCGGTAGGGAGTGTTTTCATTAAATGTCTGATTGTATAATCGGTATATAAAATTATGCAATACCTACCGATTGTGCATGATGTTCTTCAGACCAATTGAACTAGAGGCACAATCGGTAAATAAAGTTCGTCAGATGTCTACCGATTATGCGTTGTTTCAGAAAATTATAAACAAGAATTATCATGATTTCTTCAAAGTAATAACTAAAAACATAAAAGTTGGATGTAACTTACTTTTCCTTTCCCTTCTTTGATTGGGTAGGAACATTTTTTGGTCGGAGGGGAAGTTCATCGGAATCGGTTGACGAATTGATTTCAATAGTTTTGAACTCCTCTTTCACCATCTTTTATTTTCCCTTCTTTGATTGTTTAGGTAAAGATTTTGGAGCCATTTTCAATGGAGAATGAGAGTAAAGGGAGTAGAAGGATGGGTAGAGGAAAAGAAATGAAAAAGGAGGTTGTTTTAGTTGAGAATAGGTAGAGGTAGAGGTATAGAAGGAAATGAGGAGAAAGAGAGGCGTGAATAGGTAGAGAAGAAGAAGAATTAGGTTTTGGTTTCTGTTTATAAACCTGCCGTTTAAAAAAAAAAAAAACTATTGAGGCCTGGTGTAACAAGAATGTACAGAAAATATGTACATTAAGTTCGAACAAATATTAACAATCAGAAGCAAATTTTTAAGAATTTCTTAAACTACCGATTATAATAAGTAGCCCCAAATTGGAAATCGAAATTTTTTAAATTTTTTTAACATTTTGTACAAGCAAAATCGGTAGTTTAAGAAATTCTTAAACTATCGATTCTAATAAGTAGCCCCAAATTGGAAATCGAATTTTTTTAAAAAAATTTCAACATTTTGTACAAGCGCAATCGGTAGTTTAAGAAATTTTTAAACTACCGATTCTAATAAGTAGCCCCAAATTGGAAATCGATTTTTTTTAAAAAAAAATTCAACATTTTGTACAAGCACAATCGGTAGTTTAAGAAATTCTTAAACTACCGGTTATATTAAGTAGCCCTAAATTGGAAATCAAATTTTTTAAAAAAATTTCAACATTTTGTACAAGCACAATCGGTAGTTTAAGAATTTCTTAAACTACCGATTATGAATAAGTAGCCTCAAATTGGAAATCGAATTTTCTTAAAAAATTTCAACATTTTGTACAAGCACAATCGGTAGTTTAAGAAATTCTTAAACTACCGATTAAAATAAGTAGCCCCAAATTGAAAATCGAATTTTTTTAAAAAATTTCAACATTTTGTACAAGCACAATCAGTAGTTTAAGAAATTCTTAAACTACCGATTATAATAAGTAGCCCCAAATTGGAAATCGATTTTTTTAAAAAAAATTCAACATTTTGTACCAGCACAATCGGTAGTTTAAGAAATTCTTAAACTACCGATTATCATATAAAAAGTGGCCAGGAACAGGCAGTTCCTGGGGTAAATACAATCGGTAGATATTTATCTACCGATATTACGCTAACACAATCGGTAGTTTGTTATCTTCCGATTGTTGATGAATACACACAATCGGTAGTTTTTTCAAACCACTTAACAACCGATTATAATGTAAAATTTGTAGAAAATAACTTGTTAAAAATAAATCGATTGCAAATCAATTGATAACTCAAAAAAAGAACATAAAATCCTTTCAATTGTTAGACATTTAAAACCAGTAATGTTACAACCACAATCTACTTTCTAACTCTTTTGGTTTTGGTATGAGGAGCACGAGCACCAGGGGCTAACAATCTTTCAGCATCAGCGGCGTTGGCTTCACCCTCAGGGACATTTGCTTCAAAAGCAGCACTCGTTGAACCGCGAGATCTTTTATTGTGCTTTGATGTTACTTTCTTCGTTTTATTCGCAGATTTCTCTCCAAACTTGTTAGTATAGGCTTCATTATCGATGTTTTCAATGAGGTATTTATGCTCTCATCGTCTCAACTGATGAAGGCACTCCCGCATTTATGCACCCAACTATCTTCTTTGAGAAAAATGCAAATCTTTTTTTTTTTTATGTTTTTAGGCAATAACAATCAAATGATTATTATCTAAAATATTGAGCCGTAATACTAAAATCAAAAGGAAATAACATTACGTAGCAGCCTTTCATAGCCCGAGGGTTTGTCTTTGATGATGTACCTATATTCGGGCACCCTGGTGCTCTTTCCTTTATCTTCACGGATCACGTGAAGATGAGAATGCTACCGGTACCATATCATATAGCCAGCATCTGCTTCATCAGCTCGGGTGACGGGTCTCCCCTCGTTGATCATAGATTGCATCATGTTCCCAATTTTCAACCGATGGGTTACCAGAGTAAACAATTGTGATCGAGTCCTTACCACAAACACAATTATCCACGTCCAACTCGAACCTTCCCCTAAATCGACTCCAAGGTTCTTCTTGGACATAACCTAGTTGACGCATCACCCTTGTGGCATTGTACATGACATATCCAGTTGGATTCCACAAGGGTCCATAGTAGAACGACAACTCAGACCTTCGCGCTATATGACCACTAGCTCGGTCTTCCTGGTATGGATCAGAACAAACATCTTTGGACGCCATCGAGTCTAATTTCTTCCTCAAAGAAATCAACTCCTGCTCCTTGGTCCTTGAATGGTTGCCCTCAAAGACGTATTTTGTGCCTCGGGGTGTGCCTTTCTTCCATTCCGGATTCTCTCTGGCCAACTCGAGGGACGGGAAGTAATAATAGATCCACGTCTAGTGTACATATCAACCTAAGTATGAGAAAATTGATTCTTAAAAGGGGAAAAAATAAATAACAATCAAACCATCAATAGAGTTACCAAAATACCTGTAGTAGGCTCACGTTCCCGGCAATTTGGCTAGTCTGTTCCATGGATTCCTTTCTCATCTCTTCCATCATGAACGCATGACATGCGGTGCCCCACGAATAGTCGCGAACTTTATGAAGGGGATGCAAAAGTTGTAGGAGGTTGGCGTCGACCCGGTTGCCACTAGAATTGGGGAAAATTACACATCCCAAAACACATAGAAGATATGCAGTGGCTGCAGCTTTGACCTGGTCATCGCTACACTCTGGGTTCATCCTTTCTTTATCTAAGGTGCCTCTGAACATTTTCATCAGTTGCACCATGCTGAATTGCCTGGTTTTGCAAGAAACGCACCATTTGAACTCTTCATCGGATGTTGCTCGGTCCCAACCAAGGCACCTCTCAGTGTAAACATAAAGCTGGTCCCAGCTTAACTGCTTCACATAATCAAAATTCACCGTCGTACCATGGTCAGTGAGAGCTAGAATCTTCACCACATCATCGGGGGTGATCGTCATCTCTCCCCATGATATGTGGAAGGTATCGGTCTCAGGATACATCCTCTCCATGAAAGCCGATATCGACACCCGATCGTGAGGTAACATTGAATTTTCGGTAGCCGTAGATAGCCCCGAGTGCAGTATAATTTCCTGGAACCGTTGACACTCACCTTCCAACGGCTAATCGTTCATCGTTGTTGGTGCAGCCGTAGGTTTGAGTAGACGGACCGCATTAGAATGATCCTAATATATACGACGAAATAAAAAACAATTAGAATAACAGTTAACACTTCTACGAATAAAAAGACAATATGTTAAGAATTGTGTTTTATAATTATTACCTCTGTTGAGTAATTCTCTTTCGCCCAAGAGTCTTTGTACCCAAACAATAGATCTCCTCCATCTCTTGGGAGGCCAGGGATTTGACCTTGTTGTAGACCCTTCATCTTCAAAGAGTCGGGGACCTTGTGTCCTCCTTTCTTGTTAGCTGGCTTCTTTGTGCCACTTTCTTCTTCTTGTCTACCACTTGGTCCTCCTTCATCAAGGTATCTATCTTGTGGAGCACTTGGTCCTCTTTCTTCTAGGTTTGTACTTCTTGGAACACTTGGTTGAGTTCCTTTAGTGATAAAAATTCCGATAGCACTCTTTTGCCTTCTTGTACTAGCAGTTACCTTCTTCCCCCCTTCACGACGAGGCCCCGTAAGAATTGTATCGTTGGAATGCTTAAATTGCTTTTCCTTCTATGATACAAAATAAAGAACAATTATTTCCAACAAGACACCCTTTAATCAGTACATAATCGGTAGGAAAAGTACATTAAACTCACCCAATTGTTCATAATCTGTAGTTAAAAAAATAACGTAACTACCGATTGTGCATAATCGGTAGTCTAAAAATCAACTTAACTACCGATTGTGAATAATCGGTAGCTCGGGCTCTACATAAGCTACCGATTATGCATAAAAAATGGAACAGAAAAGTCTATGGAACGTACAACCGGTAGTTACATAAAAACATTAACTACCGATTATGTGTAAATTTGGGTACAGGAATATAATCGGTAGTTTATGACCAAATTATAACTACCAATTATGGTCGATGTTTGAGGAACCACTAAATTTCACAATCGGAAGTTTAACCCTATACTAAACTACCGATTATGTGTAAATTTGGAGACATGAATATAATCGGTAGTTTAGGTATAAAAATAACTACCGATTGTGATCGATGTTTTTTAGGATCACTAACTTACATAATCAGAAGTTTAAACCTATACGAAACTACCGATTATCACTAATTTTTGGTCCAGTAATACAATCGGTAGTTTATGAATAAACATAACTACCGATTGTGCATGATGTTCATGAGCAATGAAGAACGCTAACATAATCGGTAGTTTAATACAACCACGAAACTATCGACTATGAAATATAACATAAAACCCTTGATATTCTAGTGACTAATTCATTCGATTGAATCAATATAAACACAAATAATGATACACCCTTACCTTATTGGAGCCATTACAAAGTTCTAGAGAGTCTGATTGTCGGAATCGGTCTCCGTTTCTAGGTCATCCTCTTCGTGTTCTTCGCGTTCTTCGTGTTGTTCTCCAACAATCTCTCGATCTCTTATTCTTGTGGCAAAATCCAGTCACTCTGTATTAGGAGGTTGACGAGTTGTTTGCTTCTTTCTTGCCATTTTTAAATTGTAATAACGACGATGAATTGGTTTACGATTATACGATGATTTGGTTTACGATTAATCGGTTGAAGATGAATTCGATTGTGCCACAATCGGTAGTTTAGAAACAATAGAAGAAGAAGAGAAAACAGAAATGGAAAATCGGTAGGTAGAGAATAAGTGTGAAATAGGTTTAGATTTAGGTTTTATTAGTGAAAGGTTTTATGGTAATTGTTTGATTATTGAAAGGGTGGTTTTATTATTTTTACATACTCATAGGTTATCCCTTAGCCACATCCATGAGATTGGGTTAAAAAAGTCGTCCCTAATTAGTTTTTGGTGCCCCTCAAAAACACCAGGTTTTTCACGTTATATGCAGGATGCTAATACCATCATGTGTAACGCCACCCTCACTAATGTACTAGTTGAAAAGTGGCTGACACTATCTCGCTTACCCACAATGTAGCAACAATGTTATAGGTGATCAGGATGCTGATCTTTGGTGCAGTTAATGTGAAACCAAAGTGGGCATTCCCACCGCCAGGTACACGCCCTTCACCCTTGATTTCCTTACCAGAGTGTTTTGAGAAACATTTATCGATTATTTAATTAACTTACTTGGTCAACAACCTTTTTTGCTCGCATGTTCCTGCTTTGCTTCGAGGCGGAAGACAATACTAACACTACAGTTTTTTGTAGCTCAGGTATAATTTAATATTTAATTTAATGATACCTAGTCCATTTTTTTTGCTGATGAAATTAACTAACCCATGATTTCCGCCAATTAGTTTAATCCTATCGGTCATCTTTATATTTTTTTTTAACAATCCAAATGAAAAAGATGGATTCACAGATTACTTGGCTCCTCAAAGAAAAAAAACGATCCTAGCAACCTTCTATAGGCCTTTCAACAAAATTCGCGATAGGGCGAATAGAACTTTGTGGACCATTAAGGTGCAAATCTCTCGGAGGGGGAAGAAATGGACTTTGTAGGCACAAATGAAGTCACAAGCCTAGAACGCCTGGAGGATTGCAGGAAGAAGGTATTTCTCCCTTACAAGTATTTTCTTTTTTTATTCGTGGTGCAAATTATTAATGTAAATTTTATAGGCTTTTCATGTTGTTTATGCATCGCCACCTATTATCAAACATGGAAACCACCACTAATTGTCACTAATTGTTGATCGGTAACCTTTTGTGATTTTTGAATGACGATTTCTACAAAAAATTGGATGCAGGAACACCAGGTCATATTTGAATGAAAATCTCTTATAAGTGGAAGGAATTTGACTACATCTTCGCAAATATAGGCACCAGTCTGTATGACATCTCAGATGCTACCGAACAACAATGACCCTTGATGAAATAGAAACAATCTTTGGAGAATTTTCTCTATATTTTCACATATCTTGAATACAGGGATTACAAGGCTACTTATATATATACAACTGTTCCTAGAATAGGAAGATATTAACAATAAGAAATTACGGATATTATGGAATTTGATTCCCTAAATATAGTCATTTCTATATTAATATTTCTAACACTCCCCCTCAAGTTGAATAGTAGGATCACCAATATTCAGCTTGCACAAAAGCTCTTTGAAAATCCTCCCATTTACGGCCTTAGTGAGAATATCTGCTAGTTGATCTTCAGAACGTACAAAAGGAAGAGCGATAATCTCATTCTCCAATTTCTCCTTGATAAAGTGACGATCAACCTCAACATGTTTCGTGCGGTCATGATGTACTGGATTCTCTGAAATACTAATGGTTGCACGGTTGTTACATATCAATTTGCATGCTCCTCTCACCGCAAACCCAATCTCTGCTAGCAAATTCCGTAACCACAACACCTCTGCCATACCTCGAGTTATCCCTCGGAATTCCGCCCCAGCACTTGAAAGTGCCACAACCTTCTGCTTCCTACTCTTCCAGGTGACTAAGTTCCCTCCAACCAGAGTGAAGTAACTTGAAGTTGACCTCATGTCCATCGTACTACCTTCCCAGTCGACATCTGTATATTCTTCTACATCCAAATGACCATTCTTTCGGAACAGAACTCCACTGCCTGGAGACCCCTTCAGATATTGAAGAACCCTCAAGGCAGCTTCCATGTGATCAGCTTGTGTCTCATGCATAAACTGACTCAGAACACCTACTGCATACGCAATATCAGGTCGTGTGTGAGAAAGGTAAATCAGTTTCCCTACCAGATGCTGATATCGAGTACGATCTGCCGGTTCTGCCCCCTCCACTATCTTCAACCCATGATTCACCATAATAGGTGTATCTACAGGCTTACAGTCGAGCAGACCTGTCTCAACTAAAAAATCCAGTATGTACTTTCTTTGAGAAATGAAGATACTTATTTTTGAACGTAGTACCTCGATCCCCAGAAAATACTTGAGCTTTCCCAAGTCCTACATTTCAAACTCCCGAAATAAATTCCGCCTGAGCTGAGATATCTCTTCAGAATCATCTCATGTAATAATCGTATCATCAACATAGATAATCAAACATGTCACCCGGCCTTATCTTCTCTTGAGGAACAATGTATGGTCTGAATTGTTCTTCCTGTATCCATACTTCTTCATAACAACCGTAAACCTTCCAAATCATGCCCTAGGTGACTGTTTCAAGCCGTATAAGGCCTTCTTCAATTTACATACATCTGAATCTCGAAATCCTGACTTGAATCCTGGATGTGGCTCCATATAAACTTCCTCCTTCAGATCTCCATGCAAGAATGCATTTGTTACATCAAACTGATGGAGTGGCCAATCACAATTGGCTGCTACTGAAAACAAGACTCTGATAGTGTCAATTTTAGCAACCGGAGAAATTTTTTCTGAATAGTCGATATCGTATGTTTGATTATATCCTTTAGCTATCAATCTCGCCTTGTACCTCTCGACTAAGCCATCCACACGGTGTTTCACAGTGAACACCCATCGACATCCAACTGTTCTCTTTCCATATGGTAGAACACACTTCTGCCAAGTCTTGTTCTTTTCTAATGCCCCCATCTCTACTTTCATATCCTGACACCACTCTGGATTCGCAAGTGCTGCCTCTACTGTTCTAGGAACCTCCTGAGTGTATATAGCTGCAACAAAGGCATGTGCAATTGGTGATAAGCTCCCCATGGATAGGTACCCTACTGGGTACCGACTGGCTTTCGGACTGTATTCCGGTTCATACCGAACATGAGGAATGCCTCTGGTTCTCCGTGCTGGCAACACATACTTCTCCTGAGTTGGTTCAACCGTTTCCTGTACTGTTGCAACCTCTGTACTAATATCATTAGAGTTATGTGCGGAAGAGTGAGTATCTGAAACAGAAGCCACAGTAGAAACACTAACCTCAGGGATATTAGCCGGGAGTGACGTGTCCAAGCCATCAGAAACTTGTACTATGAGAGTCAACGTCTCTGTGGTTCCGCCTACCTGCTCTGTTGGGATTGTTTCGGGCCACACTGGACTGCTCAACCTATCTAATGGATCACTAGGACTCAACCAATCTAATGGATCACTAGGACTCTCCCCCTGGACAGTAGATTGGGTGGAATAGTAGGACTCAGTTTCAAGGAAATCGCAATCCATCGTGGTATACATACGATGACTGCGAGGGTTATAACAACGGTAGCCTTTTGGTGGATCCCATACCCCACAAAGACATATTTAATAGAGCAAGGATCAAACTTAGAGCGTTCTATTTTAGGAACATGGACAAAAACAGAACATCCAAAAATACGAGGTTGGAGTGTCAAGGCTGTCGGAACACTCATATGAATGGATAAGGCTTGAAGCGGAGTTTGAAGATTTAATACCTTAGTGGGTAATCGATTAAGGAGATACACTGAGGTTGCAACCGTTTCAGGCTAAAAAGAGGTGGGAACATGTGACTCGATCATAATTGTTCTTGTCACTTCAAGAATGTGACAATTCTTCCTTTCCGCTACGCCATTTTTTTGTGGGGTATTCGGGCAAGAAGTCTGATGAATGATACCTTTTTCTTGGAAGAACGTCTTAAGAGTAGAATTGACAAATTCTCCTCCGTTATCCGAACGGAATACCTGAATCTGGGTATGAAACTGAGTTTGAACTAAGTTGTGAAATTCTATAAATTTAGAAGGAACTTCAGATTTATGTTTGAGAAAATATACTCAAGTCATCCGAGAAAAATCATCTATAAAGAGCACAAAATACTTGAAACCACTATTTAACATGCATACACCGACATTGTTATTCGGGGCGGGACCCCATACGTCCAAATGAATCAGGGAAAACACATACTTAGCTCTAGAATCATACTGTGAATAAGACTGTTTATGACTCTTAGCAAGTATACATGTCTCACAGGATATATTTTTATTGGATGGAAACAAATTAGGAAATAATGTATAGAGATACCCTGCAGATGGATACCCCAACCTTCGATGCCACAGGCATTGTTGCCTGTCAACTGTTCCATGAGCAAGCGCTGCAGTTCCGTGTTGAGCCACTTCATCCACATAGTACAGTCCCTGATGCTCAGCACCACGTCCAATGACTCTCCCCGACTGAATATCCTGTAACAAACGGAAACTCGGATACATTAGTACCATACAGTTCATCTCTTATGTCACATGACTAATAGAGAGTAACTTGCAAGACAAATTTGGCACATAGAGACAGTTATGTAATTTAGTGTTGGAGACAGTGGAATAGTTCCCGCTCCATGAACCTGTGAGAGATCTTCATTTGCACTCTGAATCATTTCCCTATCGGTACCGAATAAATAATAAAATCATTTCTGTCATATGTCATAGTGTCAGTAGCGCCACAATAAATAGCCACCGATTAGTTTTGTTAGGTTCAGATACCCGAGATGCAAATGCCTGAGGGGTATAGGTCGACTTCTCAAAAAAAGACATACCTGGTTGCTCCTCCTTCTCACTGCCGTCGTGATGTAATTTTTAGATAGTGGTAAGAACGGGTTTGTTTCTCGAACTTGTGAATATTTGTTTTTAAATTTAAATTCTAATTCTAAACTAGAAAATATACAAAAAAGATTATAAAAAGTACTAAGACTCAGGATTCCGCCAATACCCAATTGAAGTGATTCAGTAATTATAATTATGTAATTTTTTACGTTTAAAGTGATTCTAATATGTTGCAAAAGTAGATTTCCAAAATAAAAATTGTAAATCGAAAGCATAAAACATCAAAAACCCTTGGCTAAGCATGCTCTATCAAAAGAAATCACAAATGCTTAATAAAATTCTTTAAATCAATTTTTAATCAAGGCAAATAATCATAAAAGAAATTACAAAAATTAATTAAATTAGAAATATACCACTTTTCTTGGGACAATGGCTTCCTCCGTCATATCAGCAATGGGGGTTAGCTACTCATGTTGAAAACACTCTCAAAATAATTTTTCATTGCTCAAAAATTGTGTTTACAAGGTGAAAAGAAGAGAAAAAAATAAAAAGAATAAAACAGTAAATCTGCAACGCTGTATAGGCGTTACAGATTAACTGTCAAAGAAGGAACTTAAGATATCCGTTGCAAACTGAAGATATCCATTGCAAACTGAAAGCTTTAGCAACGAAATCTTCAATCTATAGGTGACGGTTTCTTCATCTTCTCCCCTTCTTCATCACGAGCAGCAATTTTTGTGGATTTTTCTGGTTTGTTTTCTAGCCTCTCCAGCCACCTCCCCCCCCCTCCCAAAAAAAAAAAACTCTACAATCGGCTTCTTATTTATAGTACAACAACCATAATTTCTCAAATCTTTTTGAAATCAATTCTCTTTCAATCGCAGGTCACAAATTATTCTCGGGATTTTTTTTTTCCTGATTTCTTCCCGATTCTGTTTCACGTATTATTTTATGAGCTCTGAGAATATCTTGATGTTGTTTCTACCTCAGACAAATATCTCCAATAATATCTCCCACATAATTAGACCCGAGAGAAAATATTCTTCTTCCCGGTTTTTCACGAGAAACATTCAACCGAGTATATTTCATTGATTTTTCAAGTCTCCCTAGTTTTCTAAACTCTTGGTATTAATGGCAAGAGAACATCTTGTCTTAAAAGTCTCAAATTAACCCAAAATCTCTCATTGAATTCTTCACAGATACGCAACTAAGAAGATCTCTCTTCCTGCCCAAATTTTGATTTTGAATATCAAATGGGTGCCTTTAACAAATGAGTGGGTGCCTTTATCCAAGACTGGGGTGCCTTTATCAATTTTTGTGGGTGCCTTTAACACTTTTGTTAAAGGTGTTTTTAGCACTTTTTAGCCAATTTTCCCATGAATATTTATTTTTCCTACAAGTACATAAAATAACACAATTAGTATACAATCGAACACTATCAATATAAAGAATTGAGACAAAAAAGACATAAAAATGTGTCTATCAAATACCCCCAAACTCATTATTTGCTAGTCCACGAGCAAATCTAATAAAAATAAATCCTAACTCACTTTCGCAGGCATCGCGATTGCACTTAGCGTGTGCAATAAGACTTTAAACCCCTAGGTGTCCCTAGTGGACGAGTTTTGTCTCGTGAGGGTTTACAAGAGGTGTACCCACAAAGCCTTTACTCCAAATTCTAGCTACATGTGAACGATTGAAGATATACACTAAACAAACTATTTAGTTGGCTTACTAAATTTTTCGGCTATGGGAATCATTACCCTATATGAGTCCAATTGCTGTACACGAGTTTTCACTTAGCGTACTAAAATTCATACAAGAATTCAAATCTCTACTTAAATAGTCATTCAACCACAATACTCAGAATCTATCAAAGTACAATCACATGAAAAGATTTAGAAGATGAATATAGACAAAATGAAGTTTGCACGTGTTGACTAAGGTGAACTCCCATATCTGTTTGAAGGTCACTGCCAGGATGAACCATAATGGATTGAGATACGCTCCCACTGGTCTTAATCCTTATACTAATATCGACTCAACTGGTATATACAAGGGCCCCACCGGTCGATTTATTGAAAATAAAATAATTATCTTTATACTGATAACATGATTAGATCTTTTGAATCTAAGCGCATGGTCCTTTTCAGCAGATTACATGATAGTTCCCATGGATCCTGCATTCCACGCTTGCTTAGGCGACGGAGACAGGGAGAACACACACATATTGCTATCAAAGTGTCAATACTCGATTATTTTTTATTTATTTATTTTGAAACACGCTAAAACACAATAATGGGGCTTGATCTCAAACACTCTACTTCATCCTGGCGGTGATAACAATTCGATACTGGTGCCCCACCAAATCACTTAGAAAAACACAAAAATTGCAAAAATAAAAACAGAAGGTGATATGGTCGAGGTAGACTCCGAGATATGGTGAAAACTATCGTGTTATTTCTAACACCTGAGCTAGGCATCCTTTTATGAATAGATCATTTAGCTGGGCACACCAATTCCTATAGACAAGAACTATGTTTCCAGCTACCGAGAATGGTTAGTGTCATCCTGAATTGTTCACAAGTTTCTAGACTCTGGAGCTTCAAATTGCAACTAAAAGTTTCTCCCATACCCCCAAACTTAAATCTAACATTGTCCTCAATGTTCTAAAAATAAATGATTAAATACATGAACAAGGAGAAATTGTTACCACTTGAAGAAAATGAGTTAAGGAAGGATATTACTGTGTTGCATGAGCATGGGTTACCTCCCAAGAAGTGCTAAGTTTAAAGTCTTCAGCCAGACTAAGAAAAGATTAGCCATAACTTACGGACCATATAATAATAACCTGAAAAGTTGTGGGTCCCTAACATCAATCATATTTGACCAGAACATCTACCACAATTGAAAACACAAAAGTAGTGGTCATTCTTGAGAAAGTGTGTCGGTTCTAATTTCTTATAATAATTAGGTTTAGTTCCAAACTCTAGTAACCGACACATTTGAAATTCATACGTTCCCACATATGGACGAAAATATTTTGGTGGGAAAACAAAGTCAATCTTGGTATCATCGCCTGGGTAAACCACATCAACCAGAGGAGGGTTTCTAACAACTGAACTTCTTTTTGGACATAGTTAGGCTCAGGAAAAAGTGTATGAAGATAATTTCGCAATATGGTAGAGGCACAAATGTCAAGTCGCAAGTGAAGGACTGTAAGCAGGGATACTTGACAATCACAAGAATCATCGGTACCCCCAAACTTAGTGTGGACACTACTCTCAGATGGACTCAAAACTATTGGTTGGATTCTAGGGTCTTTAGGGTCAGAACTACACTCAGCTTCTTTTATAGGAGGAAATAAGGTAGACTTAGAAACTGGTAAAGGTTCACACTTAGCATTCCAAATATTATAAGTTTCCATCAAAGGGGTAGAATCTAACAAAGTATTCACCTCATTAGTAACATTATCATCGTCAACATCATACCCAAAGTGGGCTAGGCATTTCTCTAATGGATCTTCTTACAAAGTGTTTGGTAAAGATTTTTGAACTGAAGAACTAGTTATATTCACTTCTTCTAAATCATAGATCTCACAAGAAGGTTGTCTACTCATACTAAAAATATTCAGTTCAATATCCATTTTACCAAAAGAAAAATTAATTATTCCATTTCCATAATTGATGACGACATTATTTGTAGCTAAAAAGGGATGACCTTAGATCACTGGTACTTGAGCCTCTGGGACCTGAAAAGGTTGGGTGTCTAGGACATCAAAATCCACTGGGGAAACAATTCTATCAACCTGAATCAAATCATCCTCTATCACGTTAAAATTCTCTATGAGTCTCATCTTCGTCAGAGACTATTGTCTTCGAATCGTTAGACTCCAAATCACTAGTATCAGGACAAACTCGTCCCTCTAAAACATCATCATACTCATAAAAATAAGGAAATATTACTCCGTCCAAAGTAATGTTATCTCTAGTTAAATCCTCTTCCTTTTGAATAGGTGAATAATCATCAATATTATTAGGATTTAAACTACAGACAACATTATTATCATTATGCTCAATTGGTGTAACAGTTTCCTCGTCATTATGACTACGAGTTTCTTCATCACACTATAATCATCATAATAATATGAAGATGTTTGAACTTTATCTAAATACATATTGTCTTCTATTCTAACCTTGTCCTCTAAATTAGGTAAATATTCATTATTATCAATGGTAAAATTGAAAACACTATTTTGGCAGTTAAGTTCATTTTGAGCAATATCAGCAGCTAACTATTCTTCTTCTTCAATTTCAACTAAATGAGTCTTAAGTTCACTGAGAGCGGTATTTAAAGATGCAAGTTCTTTATTCTGTTCTAATGACTCTTCATGAGTTTCTTTCATAAACATCTTACTCCTACGTGTCGACTCAGTTATCTGCTTGAGTGATTCTTCTAGAGAGGTATTTGGATCACTATAAGGAATATTATATCCCACCCGCTTCATGGAATTTTTGAAAGAAATAGTACTAGCTTGCAACTTCTCGAGGGAATCCTTCAAAGATAGAGAACTCGAATTTTGCTCATTTTCATGTCCATATGACTGATGTTTATATGAATAGTAATTGGGATCACCTTGGTATGAGCAATAACCTCCAAAAGGTTGGTGGTGGTACCGACTACTATCCACACCACGTTGATAGTATGGATAATGTCTATTTTGGAATTCAGTCGGATATTCATTGTACTGGTCCTCATAATACCAGTTCGATATTTTCTAACAAAAACTTCCTAATATATACAAAAATATACTCTAAAAATAAATCCTACCGGAAGGGGTTCTAAACATACACAAGCAAGGACGACTCAACCAAATCAAACTTATTGAATCTAACAAACAAAAAGCATGATGGCTCCACTTAGATTGTTTCTAGACCAGCTTCTATTCTTCCAAAAGGCAACTAGTTACAATTTTAGCAAACCTCTTAGAACGATCTGAATTAGATTAAGTCGAAGAGAAACAGGATAAGCTCTAAGAAGCTTTGATAACCCTGTCTCTTTGGCACTTTTCCCTGGGTTACAAGGCGGCAATAATCAACTTAGATTAATCTTCTTGAACCTTGAGTTAGGCTAATAAAGTAACCAATACAGTCATTTTGAACGAGTTTCCTATAAGCTATTTACCTTATCGGTCTTCTTTCTAGTCAAATTTTAAGGATTAGGTTC
This sequence comes from Papaver californicum, assembly GCA_023531435.1. Taxonomy (NCBI): domain Eukaryota; kingdom Viridiplantae; phylum Streptophyta; class Magnoliopsida; order Ranunculales; family Papaveraceae; genus Papaver; species Papaver californicum. Next base: position 12,243 of record JAJJMC010033223.1, on the reverse strand, counting down.
GCGTTAGGTAGCGTGTTCCTAAGGCGGGCAAGAAGGAAACGGTGATGAAATCCGAGTCCTTATCTTATATGGTCAATCCTTGCCCTTTACTAGAAAATAAATCCGTATCAATTCCTCAACATATATGCATACGAAGGAATACAGTAAACCCACTTGCAGGGGATTCGTGGGTTGATCGAGTCTTACCTCTCGTACCAGACGGTGGATGAATCGGTTGTAGTCGACTCAGGCCACCGACTCCTATGTCAGTGTACGAACCCGAGGGGCTGAGACAATATCGTAATTGTCGTCCGTCCCTGTTATAGTTTATATTTAAATACCCTTCCGTAGGGTTTAAAAAAATAATAATAAAGTCAAAAAGTTCAAAGTCAAAAAACAGAAAAATACCTAAAATAATTATAAAAATAATAAGAATTTCCTAATACAGTTTTCTAAAAAGAAAAATAAAAACCTACAAAATTAAGAAATTAACTAAAAAAAAATCTTGTCTTCTTTTTCCGTTCTTTTCGATTCCAAGTCTTTAATTAATCAATATAGTCTTTAGCTCCAATTTCTTTTGATCCAAAACCTGTAATACAAAGAAAATACCCAAAAACGTAAAATAGAACAAATAAAAAAAAATCTAACTAAACTAACTAACCTAAAAAAATCTAAAAACAATTCTAAAAACAAGTCCGCGTAGGCGGCGCCAAAAATTGATGTAACTTTAGATAGTGGTAAGAACGGGTTTGTTTCTCGAACTTGTGAAGATTTATTTTTAAATTTAAATTCTAATTCTAAACTAGAAATATACACAAAAGATTATAAAAAGTACTGAGACTCAGGATTCCGCCAATACCCAATTGAAGTGATTCAATAATTATAATTATGCAATTCTTTAGGTTTAAAGCGATTCTAATATGTTGCAAAAGTAGATTTTCAAAATAACAATTGTAAATCGAAAGCATAGAACATCAAAAACCCTAGGCTAAGCATGCTCTATCAAAAAAATTCACAAATGCTTAATAAAAATCTTTAAATCAATTTTTAATCAAGGAAAATAATCATAAAAGAAATTACAAAAATTAATTAAATTAGAAATATACCACTTTTCTTGGGACAATGGATTCCTCCGTCATCTCAGCAATGGGGGTTAGCTACTCATGTTGAAAACACTCTCAAAATAATTTTTCATTGCTCAAAAATTGTGTTTACAAGGTGAAAAGAAGAGAAAAAAATAAAAAGAATAAAACAGTAAATCTGCAACGCTGTATAGGCGTTACAGATTAACTGTCATAGAAGAAACTGAAGATATCCGTTGCAAACTGAAAGCTTTAGCAACGGAATCTTCAAACTATAGGGGACGGTTTCTTCATTTTCTTCCCTTCTTCATCACGAGGAGCAATTTTTCTGGATTTTTCTGGTTTGTTTTCTGGCCTCTCAACCCCCCCCCCCCCCAAAAAAATAAAATAAAAATAAAAATAATCTACAATCGGCTTCTTATTTATAGTACAGCAACCATAATTTCTCAAATCTTTTTTAAATCAATTCTCTTTCAATCACAGGTCACAAATTATTCTCGGGATTATTTTTTTTCCTGATTTCTTCCCGATTCTGTTTTACGCATTATTTTATGAGCTTTGAGAATATCTTGTTGTTGTTTCTACCTCAGACAAATATCTCCAATAATATCTCCCAACAGAATCAAACCCGAGAGAAAATATTCTTCTTCCCGGTTTTTCACGAGAAACATTCAACCGAGTATATTTCATTGATTTTTCGAGTCTCCCTTATTTTCTAAACTCTTGGTATTAATGGCAAGAGAACATCTTGTCTTAAAAGTCTCAAATTAACCCAAAATCTCTTTGAATTCTTCACAGATACGCAACTAAGAAGATCTCTCTTCCCGCCCAAATTTGATTTTGAATATCAAATGTGTGCCTTTAACAAATGAGTGGGTGCCTTTATCCAAGTCTGGGGTGCTTTTATCAATTTTGTGTGTGCCTTTAACACTTTTTAATAGGTGTTTTTAGCACTTTTTAGCCAATTTTCCCATGAATATTTATTCTTCCTACAAATACATAAAATAACACAATTAGCATACAATCGAACACTATCAATATAAAGAATTGAGACAAAACAGACACAAAAATGTGTCTATCACGTCGCCCTTCTCTCCTCCTTGGTTGCCAATCGCTGTCGTGGCCATGTTCCTGGCGCCTATCCCCTCCTTCCGTTGGCTCTTCCAGTCTTCGGGAAACCCAATCAACTGGTAGCACTCCTCCTTGCTATGAAGGAATTTGCCACAGTGACTACACTGCATTTTTTTCCGGTCAACGCCGCCGCTGCGAGATGATTTCCCTATACCGGCGACTGATTGCGGCTTGGTGGTGTAGCTCGTTACAGCGGCGGTGTAATTTCCCTCTTCTGGGCGAGGTGTGACGAAGAATCCAGATCCGATTCCGGTGCCGGAGGTGACAGTTGATGGTTCAATGTCCCTCTTTGCAACACCCATAACGCGCCTCCGGTCCCTCTCTGATCGTATAGCGGCATATGCGGATTCCACCTCAGGTAATGGGTTTTCTCGGAGTAGATCTCGTTTTTCTTGGTCAAATTCGTCACTGACAGCATTCAAAAACTGGTATAATTTGGTTTCTGCTCGCTTTGTGTTCCATATTGTTATATCATCTGGATATTTCATAGGATTTGGATCCCGTAACTCAATGTCCCTCCATAGACTCTGTAATTTACCGTACAGAGTTTCAAGGGAATCAATTCCTTGTTTGGTGTTGTTTGCTCGAACGATTAAATCGAACAGTTGAACGCCATTTTTTCCCTTACTGTAAGTCGCAAACAGCCCCCTCCAGAGTTCTTTTGCAGTCGGGAATTCGACATACTGCTGCACCATATCCGGCTCCATATTATCTAGCATCCACGAACGTCTTGTTCCCACTGTGGGTAATCAGAATCATCGGTTCCAAGTGGCTCCGGAACGCCTGTGAGGTGATGTTGCTTCCCTTGGCCGCCAATCTTCATACGGATCAACCGAGACCACATGGAGTAATTGTTCTCATTGAGTTTTATACTCAGATGAATTGTAGGAACAGACTGCTTCTGCGTGTTGTTGTTTGATTGTGGTAGGTTTGAGAGTAGTGCCGCCAATTGAGCCGCTAGCGTCGTATCTGCTGTAGCGGGTTCGCCAGTATGGACGCTACCGTCTTCAGATCCTGCCATGACTGCAACAATACTGATGAACGATCGGTAGATGATGAGCGTCGAGGAAGATCGATTGTTAATTGATCGAAAAATCCTGCTCTGATACCATGATGAAATAGAAAACAATCTTTGGAGAAGTTTCTCTATATTTTCACATATCTTGAATACAGGGATTACAAGGCTACTTATATCCATACAACAGTTTCTAGAATAGGAAGATATTAACAATAAGAAATTACGGATATTATGTAATTTGATTCTCTAAATATAGTTCTTTCCATATTAATATTTCTAACAACCTTGACAACTAATACTACCTGACATGATAGAAAAGAAACACAAGCATTTTGTTTTTTGATAATAAAAAAGCTATCCCAGAGCTTTAAAAGGTCAAGTGGGATTTCCACCTATAGAAATACCCAGATATGATCCAGCCTAATATACTCTGTTATTGTCTATTTTATTTTCTTAACATAAATTCAGGATCTCCGTATCATTATTGCAAGGCAACCGCAACAAAAATTGTAGCTGGGAATGGATTATACTTTAGATTTATAGATTTTTTTATAGTTTCCTCCATAGTATCCAACCGTATAGCTAATGTTGTTGAGGTAGCATCGTATTTAGATACTATAAGTTTACCTTTTGATTTTCTAAAAAGAATTTTGGTTGTGGGTTTAGTTACAAAATATTGTACTCAAATTATAGCCACGTTTAAGAAAAGTCCTATGAGGTTAGAATTTGTTTCTTAAAGGTACGTAGGCTTTAATTTTGTACTCTCTGTTTTTCTTCTCATTTTTTTCTTCATTTTTTTTTCATTTTTTTTTCCTTCATGCTTATGTTGAAATAAATAAAAGCAAAGTTGTTGATTTATTTAGTTTTTGAATAGGTTAAAAACTGGAAACATGGTTTTAAACTTTAATGAAGAACTGCCGAGGCACATGGTTCTTCCTGAAATTTGTTTGATATTCCAAAAATTTTATGCTTAATCAAACAAATTAATTATTTTCTCTTCTTTAGGGAAGTCTCAGTAGTTCAGGTTTAATGCCATAAGATGATGAAACATTAATGGGGTAAAATCGTACATTTAAACCTGCTACTACTAATTGTGTGTTTTACGGCTCTGTGAGTCCATGTAGCAATAATATAAATCACCCTTTTGATTTCTTTACTTTTGGTTTCGTTTAATTTGTTAGAATTTTACATAAAATTAATGGACGTTAACTAATGCCCTTGCGTCAGGTCTAGAATCTCTTGCCTCTTAACTAATGCACTTGCATCCATGAGTACACGTGTGCGAACTGAATCTCGAACACTACGTTGATTCGTCGACAGCATCCCTATATTCTCGTACACATTTTGTTTTTTCTGTCAGCATATCGGTTCTAACATTCGTTTTTTTTGTCACACACAATAACCTGCAACGTTTAGAGGGATCCAGCCAACCAGGTTAGTTTACACCCATCTTTCATATGTACCCCATCTGAACATGCAGACAGACCGCTAATGTGATCATGTGTAACGTCACCACCACCAAGGTACTGTTTGAAAATGGTTCAAACTTATCTTGCCTTCCCTCGCTATAGTAAGAAAGTTGTTGGTGGTGATGGTGACATTTGGTGCAGTAAATGTAAAATAAAAGTTGAGACCCCCATCTCAAGGTAAACGCCCTGCATTCTGGATTTCCTTATTCGAGTAACTTCAAAACCATCCATCCATTCATAAATGTATCGACGTTTCCATCCGGTCCTTTTTCTACATCGAAGGTTCTTAATCCACTATGAAGTCGAAGACAACACCGGCTCGGCTGTCTTTGTATCTCTTGATAGTCAGGTCCAGAAATTGGTACGACACACCGCATCTCAACTCATGAACGGGTCAGAGATAACCCAACTTTCCATATATTCTCTGATTACCCTTGAATACCAGCATGTGTATCAACCAGTGTATTCTCTGATTACCCTTGAATACCAGCATGTGTATCAACCAGTGTACGTTAACCTCATTTCGACAATCCACAACTTTGCAGAATGTTGCAAGAGGCGGTAATGTTTGCATTCTCACAGGTTCAATCTATTCAACATGAGGCAGAAAGTAGCTACCAGATGCACCGTCACTTGGGTTGACCTCTATTCTCTGCCCGTACATCCAGTACTCACCAAAAGTCCTTTTTCCTCGGTAAAACTGGATGGAAGCTCCGATATTGAAGACTAGCACATGAATAAGAAGGTTGGCACTAACGAAATTATCCCACTCGATGAAGGTCAATCAAAAAATTAAGCTGTGGCTACATGCTTCTTAGACTGAATAAGACTTTCTAAGTTTATGCTTACTTTGTTTAGATTATGTTTACTTAAACTATTATCATGCTCCGACCTACAACAGTGGGTCATATGTTTTTGAACGTTTAAGAATGTCAATTACAAACCATTTTTTCAGTATTATGTATGGTTGTTTTCAAGATTTTGAATTTTTGATGATTCTTTGTGGACTAGCGGTGTAATATGTTTAAAAGTGTGATGTACTTTTTTTAAAAACTACTGGATTTATGCCCGTGGATTTATGCCCGTGCTACGCACCGGATAGAGACATATAGTAAGTTCTTATTATATAGGTATTTAGTTTATTTTGGTACCAAAATCAGAAAACATTACATCTGGTTTACACTGATTAGCTCGGGTCCGATGTAAATATTTTACATTGTTTTCTCATATCCATTGACGTTGGGCTTCATCCCACACCCATCCTTTGAGAGTTCTGATACACTATTATATAATTAGTATCCAGCACATTAATATTAATTAAAATAAAATCTATGTAACTAAAAAAAACAAATACATGTAAATCTTATAAAATAGCCGATAATTCTAAGTTAACATAAATAAAACTAAACAATATTAAAAAATAAAATAACAGTTAACCCATGTTATGTACCAGATACGATGGAAATTGGCCCCCACTTAGTTAGACGGGGCTTCGTCCTGCACCTATCCCAGAAAGAGTCCCAGTTAACAACTGCATTGTATAATGAAAACACCAATATCATTTAGTAAATTAACAATTAGAACCAAATTTTACCATCAACAATGACTGTTTAAAAATGAAATTTACACAACAATTGGTTACAGTGATTTTGAGTACTTTCAAGTGTATTTCTTTTTTATATAAGCTTAGTTAGTGATTTTGAGTACTTTCTAAGTGTATTTCTTTTTTATATAAGCTTAGTTGATTGATTAACAATGATTTTGAGTACTTTCTAAGTGTATTTCTTTTTTATATAAGCTTAGTTAGTGATTTTGAGTATTTTCTAAGTGTATTTCTTTTTTATATAAGCTTAGTTGACTGATTAACAATACATGCTTTTTCGCTACTGTAATCGCCTTTGGCTCTATCATCATCATCGATGGTTGACAAAATTATATCAGCTTGGGTCATTTCTAAAAAAAAAAGTTGGTCCAATACTTGTATATATAACTTCTTTTTGTTTCCAATCCAAAGCAGTAGATAAAGCAGCATCAAATCCAAGTCAATATTAAGAAACATATCACACAGCCAAACAATATTCCCTCCTCATCTATAAAAGAATTGTCAACTGTACTTGTTAATACAGGTGACATGGCATGAATGCGGGTGGCGCTATAGCCGTGCAACCATTTCAGCTGGCGTCACACAATTCATTTATCCATATCATCTCATATTCATTACTGCTTAAGTTAGTGATGCAAATAATAAAGTGGTTACTATAGAGGACTGAATCAGGTGTAAATCGAACACACAACCTTCTTATTTGGTGTCAGACGCACTACTATTGTGCCACAGACTCATATTCATTAATGAACCACTTTGAAACATGAAACTTTCTTCTAAACGAAATTAAACATGTGAAAATAAAAAAAAAATCTATAGAAGAACAGCACCACTGCTTTTGCAAATCTACTAAAACATACAAGCTAACTCTCACACTCTATCTTAATTAAAATACCTTTCTTTAGCGCATGCTAGATGGGGGGCAAGTCAATTAGCTCCCTTCATATGCATCAAAAGAGATGCACCATATAAAGGTTTATAACTATGCTATGTAATATAAAAAACTCTGATGATCAACATATAAAAGCTTACATACCATATATATATCAATAATAAATATTTGCTCGTGGGTTCAACTCAACATAGCTGAGCCAGTGCTATGAGTACATGGTTTAAGGTGGTCGAAGCAGCTAGCTGTCTTGGCTCTAGTCTCCGTTGCAGGCCTGCATAATACACATTAAATAGAACTATGATTTTGTGAACCTGCACACAAAAAGACCAATTAACAATTTAGAAACTACAAACCCCGACTAACCATACTCGATAATGAAAAAAAAATAGACAATAGATTGAAAAAAAAAAGAAGGGATTACAATCGGAGAAACTATATCATCACTAACGGCCGATTTAACTGGTCATAATGATTTTTACTGGAGAAACATCCGAAGTTGAAGGGAGAGAAGCACATACTAGAGGTAGTGACCCTGTTGCTGACCCTATAATTGTGCTTAACTATGGGTTGTGAGAGGTGATACTTAACATATCGGAAGATGCAACACCCTAGACAGAACCTTAATTGAATTTGTAGTTTTTCTAATCCACTTTCATAATATTTTAAGGGCTTTTGCATGTTCGTTTGAGTCTTTTGTATTACTACAAATCTAGATAAAATATGAATGGGCAGTTGAAGTAGAAAATGTGTTTGAGTATCATAAAGTTCACATACCAGATCTCCGCGAGTTAGGAACATGCAACAGAGTGTCGTGCAAGATGGTGAATCCAACCCCACTTCCTGAGCTGTCAAATCCAAATATGATGTCTTTAAATGTTCCTTATTAATGTTTCTGGCAATATAAATTATAGCACCAAACAACAGGTTAGCTAAAAGAGTATGCACGAAGGTCAAACCTGAACCATGATGGCATCAATCCAAGGGTATCCAGTCTGAGCATCTCTCCAGGCAAACCAATAAAGTGTCATCATAATAAACCAAGGTATCTAGATTAACATGTAACATTTAACATGGTTTCCGTACTAAATAAACCACAAACCCACAAAAAGTGAAAAAACATAACAAAAATTAAGAAATCTGTAATTAAGTTAAATTGTCTGAGCAATGTACATATATTGCTTATCTGTACAGTAATCTACCTGTTTGCATATTCTATTTCCAATTATAAGATCAAAATTAGGTGTACCGAAAGCAGCAGTGTGGAAAACTTCCTGCCATAACAACTGCACAGAGGTAAGAATTTACTTTAGCTTAGATCATTGCAAAATAAAGATTAATAGAGAATTAGTAACTGACCTGCCCCTCAAGATAAACCGGTGGTGTGTTTCTTTTACGTTCTTATATACATCTTTAAGGCATTGATAAAAATATCTGAAAAACAAGCAACCAATCTGCCACAAACAAAAACATGGGTAAAAATGTGGTGAGATGTGAAAGAATGTAGTGAAAGAATGTAGTGAAAGAACCATTTGTCTCAATATATCCCTTCGAAGTTTTAATCCATTCAAACTATTCATCTTGAATTGTCTACTCACTTTCAAATACAGAGACAGAATAGCTGTCTCAATGATATATTTTCTTTCTATTTCCCAATCCCCAAGCACAGCAGAATACAGAAAGTTGCGTATTGTCAAAAGATGATCTGAGCTTATAAAGGAAATAAGATGAATATTGGCAATAATAGTTATGAAGTAATATGAATTATGATGGTAAGTACCTTCTGGGTGCACCATTAGGATTTCGAATTATGTCATTGGCCGGAGGTGGCCTAACACCAGGAGCTTCAATATCTGTCCCTATGATCTCTATTTTCATCGTCTTCCCATCAAGCTGCACATTGTTGTATCCCTTGACAACTGAAGAACCATCGTTCCACCTTAAAAAGACCACTTATGTTGTTCCCTGAAAGAAAGAAAGTTAATTTTAGCTATAAACAGACAGGGGTTGATTCATTTCCAGAAATTACAAAACATAGTTGATGCAATACCTTTGATCTCCCACTCCTATCGTAGTGGATAAAACATTTTTTCAGGTCACCAACCTCAGAAAATAGTTCCTGCACATACAAAACCTTCATATTAATTAAATACATTATCTAGAATATATTTATCCGGATGTTCCTGCTTTGCTAGCAACGGCGGAAATTTTGTACATGTAGGTGTCACTGGCCTCTGAGTTCTAATGTTAGGATTAAAGACTACTGTACCCCATCTAATATCTATAAATACACACCCAACTTTTCCTAACTTCGATAGTTCTATCGAGTACAATTCAAAAAACATAATTGTCACTTTCGAAACTGTTAATTACTTTAAAGCAATCTAAAAAAAAGGTGATGATTGAGTTTGGTCAATTAAACAATCAATCTGAAGTTATATCTGATTTGATCAACAAAAAAAAAAATGAAAAGAGTTAGGCCAATCTGTTATATGTACATGATTATGATCAGTTTCCATCAGTAACACCCACCAAAATAAATAATTGTAAGAGTATATTAATAACATGCTTCTATACTTGTAAAAATTCATTCTCATATATTGTTATTGTCTTTATTCAAGAACCTTGTTTTTGACCCCCATGTGGCATTAAGAGATGCGGATGGATCATGACGGAAACTGCATATCAATTTTCTGGGTAGGCCACGCCACAAATAATAACAGCTACCATGGGAGTTTTTTCTCAGTATATATGTACTATTATAAATGAAGTTCTGAACAGAACTGCAAAAAAATAATAGCAATAAGTACAATAGTAACCACCTTATTGGCGTCATCCAGTCCCAACTGTCAACATATTGTGCAACAACATCTTTTCCGGAGTTCTCACATATCTCATTTGCTACAGCAAAAAAAAAGAAGAGATTGCTAGTGTTTGCAACAAACACATTGATATAGATTAGTAGTAACATACATCATTAATATAATGGAAACTAAAACTCATCCGAAGCTTACAAAAAAAGGAAAAAGAAGACATAATGGTGGGATCTATAGTTATTACTAAAGATAAAGGGCATGGTCCTAAGTCTTCTCTTTCGATGATATCAAACAACATACCTATATTTCTTTTCTAATATTTCCTTTTATCTTAGTTTCAATTTCTTAGCTTCTAGATAAATTGTTCTCTCTTTTCAAGCTAAACATATCCTAGAGATAAGCATATTAGACCCAAACAACCTCCTCATTGTTTCACATCCATAAACTGCAAGTTGCCGACTATAAAGATCTTTATCAATATCATTTGAACTCCAATCACCCAACGCCAATGGTGTATCCTCATCAATTATCTTCCACTCTTATTGTTAAAATGGAGTAAGCAAGATCATAATGGTAGAAACAATAAATTGGTTAAGCCATTTAGCCCCATAAAATATGCACCTTGTATAAAATGTGCAGTTTAATTAACATCTTGCTTTATGATGAAACAGATGAACTAAGTCACATTCTTAATTATCTAACATCATCATTAGATTCCATGAACGATAACTGCATAAAATTCCATTCATTAAAAAGAATTAACCGATGCAACAAAATTCTCATATATCAGCAATAAAAACCGAACCGAATCATGAAAACTCGATAGACAACAAAGAAATCTTCATGGGAGTAGATAACCTAAGACTTAGCAGCAAAAGAAAAGAAAATCACAGAATCAACCCCTGCAACTGAAAATCACAGAATCAAAATACAAAAATAAAAGGAAAACAGAAAAGAAAAAAAAGAAAAAAAAATGAATTGTTACCTGAATCTTAACCTCCACGTTATCGATGGGAGCACAAAACAGTGTAGTGACAAATTGTCATCTTTGAAAAAAAAAAGATTCAATATCTGATGCAAATCCCCATTGATAATTTCTTTTAAGAAATTTATCGCTTGCATCGTTAGAGGTTGAAGAAGGTTATTACCTGTTAATGAAGATGCTTGATCAACTGTTTGTGATTCTGCTCGTATTCTAGGAAACCTTAAATTGGGGATTAGAAACTTCAGGGTTTCGATTCTTGGATTAAAATTTATTGTTTTTGATGTTTCTATGGGTGATTCTGGATCAAGTGGCAAGCGGCGGCAGTGAAAGAGTGAACAGAGAAAATAAGAGCTAGGATTTATGTTTTATACTGGGATTATCAGGGTAGGAGTGGAGATTTGATCCGTTGGATGATTGTAACTCACGTCTTAACCGTCGATCTATAGTGTACATCATCCACTGAGGTTATGATAACCTAGTACATTAAGTATTTGGTGTAAAAACAGTATAATTAAATTTATCTCGACCAATCACTTGTATGAGAGGTTTTCATGACCCAAAAATATTTCATCCAATCCCATATTGCTACGTGTCCTTTCAGAATCACCAATGCACAAACCTCCTCTCTCGGCCAATAGGGATAGTTGGTTTCATCACTATTCAAATTGGGAGCGAATACAATTTTATTATTTAAGGGGAAGATTAGGGATGTTCATGGCCGGTTTCGGTTCGGTTTTGTACCAAACCAAAACCGAAACTGGCAAGGTCGGTTTTCCAATTATTTTTCCATAACCGTTCTGTTTACCGCCGATTCGGTTTTACTCGGTTTTCTCTCGGTTTCGGTTTTCTCCAACGGGTTTCGGTTAACCGTTTGGAAAACTAAAATTCAAAAAAAAATCAAAAAAAATAATTCATTCTTCATTGTGACTTTTAAACTGTGAATCAGGTCGAACTTTTAAAAAATTCATTCTTCATTGTAACAATTGACTGCAAAGGATGATAACATTTTAAAGATTAACTGAAAGCACCAGCACAAAATTTGTTCACAAGTGTACAACAAATTCCAATTTGTTTATCAACTATAAAAAAAAAAAGGTTTCTAAATGAGAAAACTCAGACCAAGTACTACAAAAGAGAGGAGTCGAATATCACAGTGCGTAAAACTTCACCACCACAAGAAGCAGTCTTCAACCTGCAATTCAAAACACAAATATAAGAAATTGAAAAAAAAAAGAAACCCACATAAAATACTGCATCAGAGTTAAACTAAC
>JAJJMC010033213.1:439699-545390 GCA_023531435.1 Papaver californicum | reverse complement strand
CTACTATAACTTTATAATAGATGCCAAATAATATAAATATAAAATTTATAAAAATCAAAATATTTATTATTAAGTTATCAAATATATATAGAATTTATATGATTTCTAGAATTTATAATCCTATAAAATTATGAGTCCCTCGGGAATGTAATTTTTATAACTAAATCCACTATAATTTCAGCAACCAAACACCGTTAAGGAACTTATAAATTAATAGGCAACTAAGAATTAATTTTTTTATATATATATTTATTTTGTTGAAAGCAACTTCGTATTAATTCAAATTATTTAATATATTAAAATGAAATAATCAACAGGTACAGCTGTAATTAACATCCAAATGATTAAGGGAAAGAGACAAATAACTTGGTGGTGTGCTTCGAAAAAACAAACAAACTCGGAGGCTTTTGATTTTAATATCTTTGTATTGTACTAATAATATCGTAAGGGATCTTAATGGTAAAAAATTAATTAAGTAAGGCCTATATACCAATAATTTTATGCTTGTTGTTAAAATAGAAGCCTTATATAGGATTGTAGTATTGATAGAGGGGCTATCCAAGTGAATTTCAAAAATTCCTTATCCATGATATTTTCATAATGGTTAAACTATCCCTGATTAGTTAATATTAGTAAAACTAATTAGTTAATAGATTAGGCTAATCATAATTAATCTTAAATAATTTTAAACTTAATCAAATCAAATTAATTTTTTTTTTGGTGGGTGAAAAGAAAAATTAGAAAAGAATTCTTTAGGGTTTCTAAAAAAACCCTAGATTTTGATTCACTCAACCAGAGTAGTGAGATATACCTCTAACTTAAACTCTTGGTCTTTTTATGGCTCAAATTTGATGAAATCACGTTTGAAATGATGATTCTTTTGTGATTCAGAGAATTTTACGGTTGGTTTTTCATGTCGAACCCAACCTAAACGCCATTTACGGTTAGGTGTTCTTCCTAACCGTAAACGTAATTTCATGGATGAACACCAAATCGTAACAGTTTTACGGTTGGGTTTTAGCATCGGACCCAACCGTAACTAATGTTCAAAAAAAAGTTTTCCCATCCAGGATTATTTACGGTTGGGATTTGACAATCCAACCCAACCGTAAATACCAATTTTAGTTTTACTTCCAGACAATTTCAGCCAATATTTACGGTTGGGTTTGGGCTTCCCATCCCAACCGTAAAACATCCTTTGGAGCATTGAGTTTAAGGTCAAATTTGGGTTTAAAAATCAAATTTTTAAACTTATTCAATCATTTTAACTAGATTGAAGGTAAATTAGGTCATTCAAACAAACAAAAACCGAAAACAACACAAGTACTACAATCCAATTTTGAATGATCCAGGAATATTTACGGCTGGGTTTTGGCTGAAAACCCAACCGTAAGTCTGCCATGAAAAAATGTCAGTTTTACGGTTGGTTTTTGACTCAAAAACCCAACCGTAAAACTGACATTTTTTCATATTGACAGTTTTACGGTTGGGTTTACAGCCAAAACCCAACCGTAATAATCATTTGTTTTGTTTTTTGACTTGATTTCTTCTTTGCTTGGTTTCCAACTTGACAATCAAAACAACCGTAAATAACAATTTTAGTTTTAGTGCAAACACATTTTCGGTTGGTATGTTAATCGAGCCCAACCGTAAATGATCATCTTTATCTCCTTTATCCCACATTTTCTATGCATAAATAAGATTTTTATCTGTTTTGGTTGGAGGTAAAAGTAGAAGAAAGAAAAGAGAGTTTTTGGTTGTTTTTTTGAAAAGCCCTATATTTTGATTTTTTCAACCAAAATGAGTGATTCTAGTGGCAAATTTATGGTGGGTGAATCCTTGTATGATAGCAAAACCAAATTTTACATACCCATTGATGGAGACCCAACTATGTATGATTATTTGGATGGTAGATAGGTTTTAACTCAAAGTTGTGATGGTGAATCTCAACCAAATGGAGAAACTAGCCGTCAAAGTGAAGATTCAATTGTCGCAAGAAGTTATAATCCACCAACAACAAAAAAACTTAAGTTCAAAAAAACTAAAAACATCCGAATAAACAAAACAAAACACATTATAGAAATTCAAAATCATCAATCTCATTGATATCATTAAATTATTCCACTCCTTGTTACTCTCGACTTGGTCCTAGATGGAATATCAACCAAATTGAAGGAATTGTCAGGACTGTTCTGAGGGGTTGAGTGTGATCAATTGATTCATGAGGAGGGGTATCGCCTTTCACATCATCGGCTTCATCATGTATATGTTCATCACTAGGTTGAGGCTCTCTTCGGCTAGTAGTTGCACCTCTTGTATCGCTTCTAATCATCTTTAAGCTTCGCACCATCTCATCTTGGATTGATTCATGAAGCTTCCTCATTTTGGCACGCAGGATCCTTTGTTCCTTGATTGTCATCCCATCACCTCTACTTATGGATGGAGTCATTGACTCTGCCAATGCAAGTACTTTGTTTTGCTATTCACATATGAAAATAAATGTTGGTTGAGTCTTTAGTAATAAATCTTAAAAACATTAATAACATAAGTAATTTACGTACCATGAGACCATGAGCTTTGAAATATGCATTTTCCCAAAAGTCAATGAGACCATCTCCTGTGTTGTTTCCTTGACCCCTTTGAAGTTAGATAATTTACAAAAGTTCAACACAAGCAATCAATCAAGAACTTTAAATTCAGAACTCTTTACGGTTGGGTTACACATATCGAACCCAACCGTAAATAATCAACAACAAAAAATAAGACTTTACGGTTGGGAATTGAAAATCCGACCCAACCGTAAATAATCATCAACAAAAAAATTGAATTAACCTGAATAATTTACGGTTGGCAATTAGAATCGAACCCAACCGTAAAATTCAAATTTTTCTTTGAGTGTAAATTTTTTTACGGTTGGGTTCAGAATCGAACCCAACCGTAAAATTCAAATTTTTCTTTGAGTGCAAATTTTTCTACGGTTGGGTTCAGAATCGAACCCAACCGTAAAATTCATCTTCATCTCCTACCTTTATATTTACGGTTGGGTTTTTTTAATAACCCAACCGTAAAATGTATAACAAACTAGTTACGGTTGGGTTCGAATGGAACCCAACCGTAAGTTCTTCAGAACATACATTACGGTTGGGTTTTCCAATCGAACCCAAACGTAAATTTTCTATAACCCAATTTTTTTAACAAAATCATCAATCAAACAAGAAAATCAATCACTTTTGGGTTCAAAAAATAACATGGGTTTTGTTGAATACCTTGTATACACCATTTGTTGTGGTTGGGGAGTTTGATTTCCTTCACCACTGATTTGTTCTTCAATTTCTTTATTAGGTTGTTTAGTTTGATGTTGATTGTCATCACTACTACCTTCTACACCTTTAGTAGGATTCTTCATCACGAACTTTAGAGTTTAATCGACAACGAAATTTTTGAATCGCCAATTAATTGATTCGATGGAGAAATTCGGTTCAAATGGAGAAGGAGGAGATATGGAAGGAGAGGGAAAGGTTTTGAATTGAAATGAAAATTTTGTAAGGTTTCGTTTTGTTTAGGTTTTAATTGATTAAAGGAAAAATTAGACTTTTTCATAGATAGAAGGGTAATATGAAATTTAACATATCCCCTAGAATACTCCTTAACGGATTATTTGGTCACCCTGAATTTTAATGTAGCCCCTATTCTAATAGTGCATCCCCTATACGAGGCTTCTTAAAATAAAGTGTTTATTTTAAATATGTGGATGACTCACCTTTGGTAAGATGTTAACAAGTGAAGGCTGCATAAAATCATACATGTTAATATAAAGCCACATTTACTACTTGTAGCCTATATATTGGCAGGTTGGGTGTTCTTTATATGAGATTTTATAACCCTTACATATTTTATTTAATTGTTGTTAAGTAGTTTTATATATATTATTTTTATTGAGTCTAACTTAGTTCCTATTTAATTAGGATTTATTAAAAGTGAATTAAACATCTCGTGAAATCTTATATATGCTATGGAAGGCATAAATCATTGTTGAGATATACAAAGAGATACCTAAATATGTAAGTATTTAAATAACTTATATTTGCGGTATTGTTTGATTTTTGAATTTAGTCAAATATTTGAGTTTTGCAGCATTTGCTATTTTCCTCATTAATTGAATAATCGAAGGTTTTCCGCGTCCCTTTTTGGATGGTGTAGAAAATAAAATTTCCTTTGTTGTTTCACCATGGATTTTGCGGTATATAGTTTGGCTTGAATTTAGAGAAGAAATATATGGGTCGTATAAATGTTATGACGGGAAATAAGGAAAGCGACAAATTTTTGTGCCCTTATGTGTTTCCGCTAGCTTTACGATATCGATAATATATGCGCCTCTTATCTCGACGAGCTTTAAAAAGCTAGTGCATATTATGGACATTGTATATGTTGTGATAGCAACAATGAGAACTGCGTATATTAACTGCGCCTCGTAGATATACAAACATCGAGCGATAATGAGTGTTGTATTTATTTAAATGATATTAAAAGTTAATATCTAGTTTTCTATTCGCCTAAGCTATTAAAAAAAGTCACAAATTTGGTGAATTAAATTTGCATCAGTGCCTATGCAAATAAGTCTACTTTTGACAAATTGATAGACATGACAAATGAGGAAAATGAAAAATGTGGTAGGCATATTTAAATATGGGAAACACAATGAGTTTTTCGGGTTTAGGAACCTGATAAGCACCGTACCACTTGAAGTGGAAAAATATGGGACGGTAGTGTAATTATTGGTTGAATAACCATCTTTGAGTCTGGTAAAGCTCTGTTATCGTTTTGACATAAAAGGCATGGTACGTGCACCTGAAGTACCATTTATAATTTTTAATCTCTATCATTCGTCTTGTCCGGACTAGAACTGATATTGAGATAGTGTCTATATGTTCACATAATTTATTTTACAAGTTTACTGTGGAATTTGCATGGTAATGTAAATTATTAAATCCATTCCAGCTGGACAGTAAACGAGAGAGGAAACCTGATCAGTTATCTGTCCTGGGCCACGTGTTATCTTGTCAGTACCCAGTTACTACCTTGATAGGTAGTGTAATGCAAAACTGAAAGTTCTGTTGATAAGACATTCCCGCCTAAGGATCAGGGGGATAATCGTCGATGATATTTTTTAATACCAATTGTGTCTCATCTAAATTCGCATACCAATAAGTGCCTAAGGTGTTGGATATTAATTTGTTTATTGATCCAACAAGAGTCGCTTGCTTGATTCGGCATAAATGAAATTCCTTGCAAGGCATGCCATGGAATTGCATCGATTGTTTCGTCTGAGAACATGCTTACAAGCATAGACGAAAAACCTTTAATATGAGGTATATGCCAATCTAATCAGATGACGTCCATATTCTCTTTCAGAGATAAGTTGGTAACTCCTGACGAGGAGTAAATCCACAAAAGTTGCGTTGATATCTCATGGAGAAGAATATCCGCATACTGAAATTTGGTACCAATGGATAAAATATCCTCATACTCTAAAGAATGTTATAAGATCATTATAAACTGATTGTAACTGGTTGTCGATAATGTTCAGAGTAGTTACTGAAATTATTGTGGATTGATATCCCCCTTTTGCAAAGGAATTATCGACAAAGTTTATATGATTGGAAAATATGGACCTCGATCCATATTGAGTTGTGTTTTCGCTTATGTACGCTTTTAGGACCTTAGTCCTAGCATCCATAAATTTTGGTTACGAATTTGATACTTATGGGAAAGCGTAGTGAGAGAGCTAAGGCCGTTTGTTATACATTGTCACCTATTTGACAATGAGTTTCCACAAACACCTAATCAGGTTCATGAAAGTATAGTCTTGTAATCTTAAATGACTCAATCGATCACCTGGGTGATAACTGTGTATCTATACTCGTATAGATTTTGTATGAAACTCTTGTTTGTCAAATATTGATGTTGTATCATTTTGGTAATGCTCTGGGCATTGATGGTAAGTAATTTTATTGTGCATTTGCATTTATTGAATGTTTTTAACCATTTTCATGTTCTATTTCGGGGACATACGTGTTGTATTCCACTGCGATTGCTACTGCAAGAAGATTTGAAAATTTGATGAGAAATTCCTCCCACCGTTCAGGGGAAGAAAGGCTACTTCCAAAAAAATGGGATGAAGTATCCTGGCTTGCACAAAGATGGACCAGGATGTATCTCATCTTGATGTTTTCAGCAATGAAAGGCATGCAGAAGATTTGATATCTTCAGAAATTGCAAATCAAGTTGCTTCCTTGAGAAGCTGTAAATATAGTAGCAAGTGTGTCATTTAAAAAACACCTTGAGCGTGGGTAACTAGTTGATTCAAAGTATTATGCACCTCCTAATAAGAAATAACCAATCACAATTATTGAAAGATGGAACTCTTTAAGAGACTATCAAAGAAAGATTTGATTTCTCTGAGTATAGTTCTCTTGATAAGAGAACATCTCCGCAAAAGCTATGAAACCTCAAAATGAGGGGATTTCCATAAGGCATGCGTGCAATAGAAAAATGTACGATCATAATATAATGATTGTTGGTGACATAGTAAAAGTATCTACTGATACTGCCATATATGATGTTGGTGTTAAACCACTCTCTATATGGGAATATCATCAAATAATGATTGGTTAAACTGAAAGGAGAGATCCAAGCAGAATAACAAATTCTCACAAAAATGCATATCCTTGGAACGGAACTGCAAAACGAACACTCAGTAATGTGTGCTACTCTTGGCCACGGGTGGATGTTTGCAGTCCCGATATCCAAAATGTAAGCCATATTGGCTGCATATGGGTGTTTGCGCATAGTGAGAAAAATAAGGTTAACTAATGGCACAAAGTTTTTCATAGAAACCTGAGATGGATTACAAAGAAACATATTCCCTATTATGGATGCAATTACCTCTTTGGTATTAGTCTGGAAGTCTTTCAAGGACTCGACGTGCATCTAATGGATATGTTTACTTCTCACTGCATGCAAATTCCTGAAGTTTTTCAACTGTCAGTAGAATTACCATGCCATATGCATTTGCTAAAACTTATTGAGCCTTGTATGGTTTGAAATGATTTGGACGAATGCGGTTATTCGTCTAAGAGAATGCTTATATTATCCAGGGATATGTGGATCATCTTATATGCTCATGAACTATGCATTTACTAGATTTCATGCATGCAAGATCTACTTTATTGGAACTCCTGAATAATTCTCCAAAGCACAAAAAAAGTGCTTAAAATAGGAGTTCGAGATAAAAATATCGGTAAAACAAGATCTTCCTCTCTTGGTTGAGCATTGTGATTGGCCGTCCATTAATTTCGTCATAGGTTTAGACATGTTTAATGGACAAATGGCATAGTCACAATTGTGCGATCTCTTAAGTTTAAGATTGATCGATTTACATCTCAACAAAGGAGATGTGGTTTGTATTACACAAAAGATTTGTAAATGGTACATTGGGTGAAATATGCTATAGATACCTGATATTGGGTTTGTAGTAAACATGTAAGTCTGGTTCTATCCAGTACCAATATCGAGATTTTTGGCCCGAAGAAAACTCCTTGATCTCTGTGGTACCGCTATGCCCGATTTTTGCATAAAATGGAGAAGACGACAAGCCCAACAAGCAACGGCTCCTACCGTTGCGCGTTAGCACGCATGCCCTATTGTTAATAAGCCCCTAAACAACTCATTTATGAGAGAAGGTTCGGGGGAAGGTTAAAAATCGCAGAATGTCTCCCACATAGAAATTTAATCAGATTGTTTGAGTTTTGATTATTTTTAGCAGGTTTATTAAAGAAGCTACATATTTTCCTAGCTAATAGTCTGGCAGTAGAGGATACTTGTTATTTCTCCGATCGATTACGATTGTTTAGACAAAGCTAGTGGAGAATAAAATACTTGTATAAACAGATGATCATTAAAAATCTGCACAGAGGAAAATCAAACCAATTTTCTCGGAAGCTGCTGAAGACACTACAAGATGGTTCGTGGTATATATGTATTATCGGACACATTGATCAACTGAGAATGCTACTCATCAGGGGGAGTAAAGCCGTAAAAGACTATGGATATTGGGCATGTTGGACTTTTACATTATGTACATTTTTTTTTTAGTCAAGGTTTTTTCCCACTGGGTTTTCCTTGTCAAGGTTTTAATAAGGCATGCAAGTCCACTGCCATCCGCAGTTCAAAATGTTGTACTCTTTTTTCTTCGTCCTGGTTTTTGTCCCTCTAGGTTTTCCCGGGAAAGGTTTTAACGAGGCAACATATGCAGATGTAACATTTTTCTGGATACTCATATTTTCCTACGTCCAGGTTTTTTCCCACTAGGTTTTTCTGACGAGGTTTTTGATGAGATAACAATCTTAAAACGGTGATCGTGATCTAAAGAAATGTATATGCATGTCCAGCATCTTTATCCGGCGATGTTCGTTATACTCTTTTCCTTTGGTCAGGTTTTATCCCACGCCATTTTGCTGACGCGGTTTTTAACGAGGAAACATTTGCATCGACGTCAACATCATTACGAGCTTTTAGGTATTTAGGTTTTGTCCCAAGAGGTTTTTCCGGCGCAGTTCCGATGAAGGAAATATTTCGTGGTGGTAACCAACCTCATTTCTAAGCTTCAAGTGTTTGGGTCAAGCGGTTTTCCTGGCATAACTTTGATGAAAGGGAAAAAATTTGTAACGATCAATGTTGTTTTAAAGCTACTAGCATTGTACTCTTTTTCATTCGACCAATTTTTATCCCAGTCGGATTTTCTGGTAAGGTTCTATTGAGGCAACAAATATTTTTTTACTTTGCTCGGATTTTGTCCCATCAAATTTTACCAACAAAATCTTAACGGGACAACAAACATAGAACGGTAATCATCCAAAGAGGAGTGTTAAAATAGCGTGTCCATCAAAAATGTGTGGATGACTCACCTTTGATAAGATGTCAACAAGTGAAAGCTGCATAAAATCATACATGTTAATATGAAGCCACGTTCACTACTAAGTGGCTTATTAATGACTAGTTTCTTATCATACTTATAGCCTATATATAGGCAGGTTGGGTGTTTTGTACGTAAGATTCTACGATAGCAATAAAATCTTTCTTTATACTTTTATGGTGGTAGTTCATCCAGTATTATATACCTTTAGTTAGTAATACAATAATTAACTAACTACCTATTAGTAATTGATACTTAATTACTTTATTACTGCTCAATTTATTGACGGGTGCTTAATTATACAAAACCTGTACTATTATTAAGCACTGGTGGACTTTCGATGTCATCCTTAGTAAGAACCTCAGCAACGCAAAGAGTCCTGGTCCTCCTGGGTACCGTCTGCTCACAGATGATTATAAGAAATTAACCACTGATAATACAGGAAAAATGAGGTAACTAATGATGACAACATTTCTTAATTCTATATGCTTTGAACAAAAAAACAAACACTTCTTAATTCTCCATTATAAGTGAGAGGTGAGAGGTGAGAGGTGACAGGTGACAGGTATGAATCCAAGCTGTACTTATAGTTCTGGCATCATCAATCTATCATCCTCCGCTAATCATATATAATGTAGTTCTACTTAGCCAAAAAGAATTCATTTAAGTTGAACCCATGAATAACATTTATTGAGGGTTCACTC
The DNA here is from genome assembly GCA_023531435.1 of Papaver californicum. Classification (NCBI taxonomy): domain Eukaryota; kingdom Viridiplantae; phylum Streptophyta; class Magnoliopsida; order Ranunculales; family Papaveraceae; genus Papaver; species Papaver californicum. The sequence goes on along the minus strand of JAJJMC010033213.1, from coordinate 535,712 downwards.
CTTTAAAATGACGGTGTTGTTGGGGTTCATGTGCTAAGATTGGAAAGTTAATTTTAGTTGAGCACGATATAACGCTCGGCTTTGTAAAATTTAAATCCATAAATCCCAGCAATATAGTGAGACAGTAACCTGCCTTATATATCATAATTCAATACAATATTTATTTTGTTTTATGTGGCTCCTATATTCCGTTATTTCTCTCTACCATAACAGTTTTTTTTGTTAGAAATTATTCAAAACCTATTTTTCTCTATATTTGTCATCTTCAATCTAAATTTGTTCAAGTTTACCGAGTAGATCTACGTAATGTTAATTAGTATTTCTGAATTGTATGTAATTATCATCTAAAATAAATCATAATCAATATTAAGATAATTTTATGGTTTGTAAATAATATTTTTATTTCCTCTTAATTGATTTTATCTCTGATGACTTATACATGCTTAAGATGTTCCTTTGAACACTACATTTATCAGAAGTGTTTGTGGTTTTACAATTCTTTGAAGATCTATGGCTTCAAGAAGTGATCGTGATAATGATACACCGGCCAGATTACTCCTTTCTGGAACATTTTACTCTTAATAAAGAAGATAAACTCCAATGACCGATTATGATTTCACATGCCATTTTTCAAATATTTGTTGCATCATTGAAACAAGATATATATAATTTCATTATTCTCATCTTTGATGTATTTTGAATTGATGTATTCAATTTCACCATATTAGTGAAATCAAAAATGTTTCCTTATTTTATGTTATTCATTTAGCCACTAGGAGTTTCACGTGATAAAATGATAAGCTTATGTAAATACAAAGGTTTAATATATAGTGTTAACCTATATAATACTCGGTATTATGGTATGAAGTTTGGGTTGCCTAGTCTGCTATGTTCCTAAATATGTGAGTTATTTATTTATTTCTACAATTTTTAAGGAAATAAAAAAAATTATGATCTTTAGGAATCTTTTCACTTATCCCTTCTGTTTTAAGTTAATAATCTAAGAAAACTTAAAAAATGACGTATCTCTTAAATTAAAGACAGAAATTTATATATTTTATATTGTTGAATTTTTTTTTCAAAATCTATAAAATAAATAGGGCTACTTATATTTTGATAACCAATATTATGTCTGTGTATCCAATTATTTTATTAAAAAGTTAAAGATCAATACCTGGACCAATATTTGACTGTTGAAGACCTCGTTTAACTTCAAAAATTGATATTTTACATAACAAATAGGCATTTATCGCTCTACCACTAATCTAATCAAAATTCAAAAAATAAGTTCCTTATCTTTGTTTTTGGTGATAACAAAGATTAGCAGTAGCATTGTTTATGATTGGGAGGAAGAGTCTGGTCACACTGCCGGGGCCTTAGAAGATTAGGAAGACACAAGATAAATTAATCATGTTGACATAGTTAAAAACAACTTCATAAGTAGGATTAAGATATTAGGTTTTGGCATAACAATCTCTACTTTTTATATCCACTTAAACTCTTCCCGGCTACAACTACTATCAGATCTTGGAGAACCCAGTTACTAAAAGTTCAATTTGTTATCATTAGTTTCATGATAATAAAAAATCTTGCATTTTTAAGGGATGATAAAAATTATTTTTGGATTATACATAAGATAAAATAGTCATTATGAAGTAATTTTTTCCTATCTTTTATCCATCTATTTTATATAATATCTAATCTACCCTTAATTAATTAATTTTAATATTAATTAATTAGTTAGTTAATATAGATAATAGATTATAATGTTAGAAAATAAAAAAGACCCAGGTGATGATTTTGTACCGTTGACGTCCCATAATCGGTAGAAAATGTACCTATTAAACATTCTGCACTGAAATTCATTACAATCGGAAGTTTCGGTAAGATTAATTACTACCGATTAGAATGAGTAAACTCCAAATAGAAATTTTCCCAATCTCCAATTTTATTGTTCTTCCATAATCGTTAGTAAGTGTAAACCTATTTATTTATCGATTATATCAGTAGTCCCAAAAATATTTTCTCTAAGATTTTAAAAATGTTAAAATGTTGAATTTGTCTACTATCACAATCGTTAGTTTAGGCGAATAATTTACCTACCGATTGTCCTAGTAACCCCAAAAATAAATTATATAAAATTTTTCTACTACCACAATCGGTAGTTTAAGCGAATATATTATCTATCGATTGTCATAGCAGCCAAAAAAAAAATTGTTCAAATTTTGAAAATGTAAAATTTCTCTACTATCTTAATGGGTTTACATAATCTACCGATTATAATTTTATTTCCTCCAGAAGATTGAGTAAAATGAACCACGTATAATCTGTAGTATGTAGACAGGATTTATGTATCGATTATATTACTTTCTGATAAAAACACCAAAAATTCCCAGAATCGGTAGATAAAGATAAACAATTACTTCCGACTACAACAAGACTCTAAGAGTATATTTTGAAAATTTCCCTGAATTGGTAGATGAAGTTAAACAATTACTTCCGATTATACTTTGGACTTAATGAACTCAGAGCTTTCAACAAATGTGAATTCTTCTCCTTTTTCCTAATAGTAGTGCGTTTTTGCGAGATCCACCTACACAAGCATAAAACAAAAAGAACATAATTCATCAAGTTAACTATGCTATTATTGGATGATCTAAAAAATTATCTTATGTAAAGATACTTACAAATTGTTGGATCGACAAGCCTAAATGGGCGGGGTTAAAGATCCGTTTTTGTATAGCTATATAATCAGTTATCCCTATTTGGATCAGTTGGTACCTATCATGAATTTGTTCAAGAGATTTTTGCTTTGAAATTCCATATTCTCAAACATATTTGATGTAGATCCTCCCCCAAAAGGTTTCAGGTTCAACCCTTCCAACTATGACATCATCACCTAGGGTTTTGTTATACCATGTTTTTATTATAGCCAAATCTTCAGCTGAGTCAAATATTGCCATGCTTGTAAGTAGAAGTATGAAGTAAATTACAAAGAGGAGATGATTAAATGAACTTTGTAGAGTGTATGAAACTAGGTGTGTGTTGTATTTGGTTGAGAAAATTGGTGTATTTATAGGATAATTTCAAAAACTAGTCGTTGATTGTACTTTTATTCTAAATAATTGCACAACTTCCTCAACTATCAATAGTCATAAAAGTAAACAATAATCGATAGATAATAACATACTATAACTACCAATTACAACTATTACTCAAACACAACAGCCTATTTTACCCAACATAGAGAGAGACTTAACGACTAGTATTTTCAAAAACTCACAACACAGACTATAATCGGTAGATAATAGAAAAATATGACGTCTGGTTAAACATTTATGGTCATTATTTCGTGATTCAGCGGCGTCGACGAACCTTAAAAGGGTTGAATCTGTCCATCACCTTAAGGTTGTTGAAATGAGCTTCGTAACGATAATTTGATCGTTTCTATCGTCACCATTTCTCAAGAGATCTCGCTATAACTTCATCATTAGTTTCACCCCTCAAACGATATCGATTGAAAAGATAAGATAAATTCACAAATGGATCAACTTCCTTGCTTATGCGATTAAATCGACAAAAAAAATCAACTCTATTACGGTTATTGAGGTTACCGGTGTCAATGCAGAATTGTTCGTGAATTCTCTCTAAATGTACACCATCTTGAAATTTTTCTTCTCCCTGTCTCGGATAGAATTGCACATACTTCTTACATGGGAGATAAATCTTCTTCTAACGTATACTCTGTAGTACTAACAGTGTATGAGTCAACCATTTTTTTGGAGATTATTACTTTGATATTGGAGAAGTAAAATGTAATGGTGGTGTGTGTATGAAAATTCAGATACCTTTCTTATATAGATTAGAGTTCTAACGACTTTTTTTTTAAATAGCCGTTGGGGAAAAGTGTAACAGGAGTGTAAAGAAAATGTACTTCAAAAATATGAAAGTTAAGAGTAATCAGTAGTCGCGGGTTTATAATTTCTACCGATTCACTTTAATCGGTAGTAAATAATGCATATTATCTACATATTGTACTAAGAAATTCATAAGTTGTATACTTATCTACCGAATAAGTTTCAATGTTGTAACCGGTAGCAAATGGAGATTACTTAATATCGATTAAAAACCAAAAACCACCAGAAAACTAATTTTTTTTCAACTGATATAATCGGTAGAAAATTATACAATTTATTTACCGATAATAATGACAAAACTAAAACATAAACATGAAGGCATTCATAATCAATAAAGAAACCCATTCATAATCCATAAACAACATAATCAGAAAGAAACCTGAAAAACAATGTTTACCACCAGAAAGTTCTCAAAAGATTAAAAACTAGCCTCGACCTCTTTTACCACGAACACGACCAGCATTGCTTCTATCATCACCAGCGTTCTCATCGTCTTCGGGATTAGGGACATTGTCTTTGTTGGCGGCGCTTGTTGAACACTGGGATCTTAGGCTTATGCATAGCTTTTTCCCCAAATTGAGTGGCATAAGCTTCATTATCAATGTTATCAACAAGGTCTTTGTGCTCCTTTTTCTTAACAATTTACAAAGGCTCTCCGGACTTGATACAAGCGGTCATCTTCTTTCCTCAAAACAAAAACCAATTTTTCTATAATCATGCCAAAAATTTAAAACAAAGAATACTTGCAACATTGAGCCATAATGGATAAACCTGTATTTAAATCAAGAGAAAAGAAAAATATGTACCAATCTTTCATAACCGGATGGTTTGTCTTTGATGATACAAGTATAGGAAGTCTTACCCTTTCCTTTATCCTCTTGGATTACACGAAGATGAGAAATTTTTCGATACCACTCAATATACCCCGGAGATACTTCATCACCTCGGGCAACAGGTCTCCCAACGGCTAGCATAAATGTATGCATGTCCTTCCAATGTTGAACCGATGGGGTATAAGTGTGACCTACCTTGAGAGTGTCTTTAGTAGACTCGCACTCGTCTTTATCCAGGGAAAAATGGAAACGTATGTCAGGCTCTGGTATGTCTTATACATAACTGTACTATCGCATCACCATTGATCCATTGTACATGATATATCTTGTGGGGTGCCACAACGGTCCAAAGTACAAACAGAGCTCGGGCCTGATTGTACTATGTCCTTCAGCACGATCTTCCTTGTATGGATCAAAAACTACATCTACGGCCTTCATCGAGTCTAGATTCCCCCTCGCATCTATCAACTCCTGCTCCTTACTCCTAGAATGGATGTTCTGAAAGAGGTATTTTGTTCCTCTCGGCTCACCTTTTTTCCATTCTCTATTTTCATCGTCCAACTTCAATATTGGGAAGCGGTCATAGATCCATGTCTATACAAATACCCAAATAAATATAAGAACATTGATCCTTAAAAGATAAAAACAAAACATGCAAAGAGAAACATCGATAGAAATTACCTACAATAGGCATATTCCATGCAATATGGCTAGTTAGTAGCCTCGATGCCTTTCTCAACTCCTCCATAAAGTATGCGAGCAAGCGGTACCCACGCATAATCACGGACTTTGTCTAGAGGATGCAAGATCGATAAAAGGTTGGCATCGATCCTGTTTTCGGTACTGTCGGGGAAAATGACATATCCCAACAAATACATAAGATATGTCGTGGTTGCCTTCTCCACTCCGTCCTGACTCAACTCTCCAATCCCTTCTTTCGCCTTGGTGCTGCTGAATTTATTCCTCAAGTCGACCAATTTGAACTGCCTGGTCGGGTTAGAAAAACACCTCTTGGACTCAACCTCCGAAGTTGCTTGGTCCCAACCAAAACACTTGTTTGTGTAATCTCAAAGCTCCTTTCATTCCAACTGCTTCACGTAGTTTTCTTTCATAGCCTTACCCTAGTCAGATAGACTCGGAATCTGCACAACATCGTCTTGGGTAATCGTCATCTCGCCAAACATAAGATGAAAGGTATCAGTTTCCCATAAAATCTCTCCACAAAGACTGATATCACCACCTTGTCATGGTCTAGCATTGAATTTTCGGCTTAAGTAGATAACCCAGAGTTGCATATAATTCCTTGAACATTTTACATTCACCATCTAAATCCCAGTCAAGCATTTTAGTTGGTGCAGTTGTAGCTTTGAGTTGACGAACCATATGAGTGTGATCATATTATACACGACGAATTACAAAATAATTAGATCAAACATTATGACTTCGATGAATAAAAATTAAATAGCTTAAGCAAAAGATTCAAATTATTACCTCGGTGGTGTAGCTCACCTTGGACCAGGAGTCTTTATATCCAAATAGCAATTCCCCTCCATCATTTGGTGACCCAGAGATTACTCCTTCTGGAATACCCTTCATCATCAAAGAAGTGGGGGGGAAAGTGTCCTCATATCTTCTTGATTTCATTCTTTTTCTATTTCCCTTTATCTTGTCATTCTCCTTAAGTAGCATTTTGTTGTCCTACATCTACACTTGGTTGACTGGGTTGTGATTGCGTTCCATATTCGATAGAGATTCCAGGAGCGCTCTTCTCTCTTCGTGTACTAACCGTTATTCTTTGACCCCCAGGACGACGAGGCTTAACAACAACATGCTCTGCAACAACAACTTTATCTTTGCCTTTCTTAGGCCCCCTTTCCCTAATAAGCAAAAAAAAAAAGAGCAAGTAAAGTTAGTTTTCGTAAACAATTGAATGATAATTTTCAGTTGTCTACATATTATAATCGGTAAAAAGTATAGTATAATAACAACCTATTAAACATACTCGGTGTTCGGGTTCTACATTATCGTCCGATTAAAAAAAATCGGTAGTCAATGGTCCAACAGTAACTACCGATTATAACTCATTTTTTCCTGAAAACATATGGTTTTGAGGCTAAGTTAATCGGTAGATAAATAAAAACCCTTTACTATTATAACATAGCCCCAATTTTTTTCACTTTCAAAAGTTTACATAATCGGTATTAAGTGATAGTACTTATCTAGCGATTATAAATATTGTTTCATCTTCTACATCCATAAACATCTAAAATAATCGTACGAAAAAAACTATATTATCTACCGATTAAAACTTCAAAGTATCCAGGGAACATACTATCTTGAATAATCGGTAGATAAATATTAATCAGATCTACCGATTATGCTCGATGTTCTGGAGGAATGAAGAACATGACCATAATCGGTAGATAAATACAAAGTTGAAACTACCGATTATGTCAAATCACAGGAAACCCTAGAAATTCTAGTGACGATTTCATTTAATTCAAGCAAAATAAACACAAAAAATGGAATACCCTTACCTTATTAAAGCCATTATATAGTGCCGGAGAGGATGATTGTCATAATCAGTCTCCGTATCTAGATCATCATCTTCGTGTTCTTTATCTTCTTCACTATGTTCTTCAACAATCTCTTTGTTTCTTAATCTCTCTGTAAAATTTGGCCGGTTACTATTATCATATTGGCAGCTTGTTTGTTTCGATCGACCCATGTTTATATCAAAGAATCGACAATGATTTGGTAAGGCAATTAACAACGATACGATTAATTGGTTTTCAGAAAAAAAAATAACGAGGGATTTTTTTTTATTTCAATCGGTAGATAGAGAAGATGAGAGAAGAAGAATAGAAATCGGTAGAAGAGAAGGAGAATGGATTTGGAGAGTTCAGTTAGGTTTTGTATTAGTGAAAATGTATAATTGATTTTTTACCATCATTTAGACATCCCATAGCAACTGGACTTGGATGAGAATAAATAAGTAGCCCCAAAATACTTCTTATCAGCCCCAGAAAATACAAGGATAAAAAATTAAGGTTCCAAATCTTTGTTTGTCGGTGTCTTTAATTTTCTGGTAATTTCTTATCAATTTTCCTATTTTTGTTTCTCTATTTAATAAATTAATAGCTAGTTTTTTTGTTTTATAGTTTTTTAAATTAGGACAATATTAAATTAATTTTTCTTTATGATTAAATTTTCTAATTCAGACTTGAAGAAGAACATTTGTTTCTTTTAAGTTTTGGACTAATGTACATTCAAGGCTAGGAGAGTATATTTCATGTCCCCATGGTTACGAGATGTCCTAGTTATGTCTAGTTTATTATCGTTTTGGACACACAGTTTGGGCACCTGTAGATACCATAAAATTACGAGAGGAGTAAAATGAGAATTTCACTCCGGAAGAATGACCAAGGCTAAGAAACAACAAGGAAAGTCGAGAAGATGAACGGATGACGAAATTGTTTATGCCAAAATTCTCATCAACAAAAACAACCAATGATTTGTCAAAATATCTATACTTAAATCCTTATAATATATTTTGCTACACTATATCATCAACATATTCAAATCAAATCATATGAACACATCAATCATAAATATTAAAGAACAACAATTCACCAAATTGGACATTCAATTAGAATTATACTTATCAAGTTCAAGATTTTTACAAGTATGGAATAAATACATTCACACTTTAATAATCTCATATTACTCTCTAAATACATACCTAATAGCTTTCTTTGGATTCCCCTATTTTTCCTTAGTCTTGTTTTCTCCTCCTTTTTCCCGACCCCCTCTTTGATGAATGAAGTTCTCTATTTATAGGTCGTTCAATGGGTCCCTCTCTTTTTCCTCTCTGTTTATCCTTTATGCTTGATGGATCATGTTTTCCCGATCTTGTCTGTCAATTTATTGGTTATCGTTTCGCTATATTCTTTTGGTCTGATACCTCTTATCCCGTTACTTCCTTACGTTCTCTTTATTTTAAGATTATCTTTGGATCAGGATCATCGTGCGGTTGACAGGCAGCTTCTTGCTTATACATTGTCATGCTTTCATCTTTTTGGCCCATAACCTTATATCATTGACACGTGTCTTTCGTGTTCTATGAGTCATCTTCTTCCCGCCTTGGTGTCAATCTCATATTTTATGAGTCATCCTCTTCCCGATCCTCGGTGTCAGTCAAACAGCTAATGTTAGGACTTTCACTTTCCCGATCTATATTATTTAATGCTCTTACTTTCCCATTCCATTCGTATTTAATGCTCTTACTTCGATCAGAACATTACTACTTTCCCGTTCTTACGTGTCGATCATGCGATGTTACTTTCAGTCTTTCACATCTGTCATCCATTCGAACTTTTATAAGACTTTGATTGTGTGCTTCTTGCTCTTCTATGAATCTCTGCTTCGTTCCCTAATCGTTGGACATGTGTTATCTTGACTTTTATTCTCTAACAACTTGCCCCCTTCTTCTTCTTTTTTTAAAAAATTTTAACCGTTGATCCAGAGTCTTGAAAAAAGTAGAAGAGTAATAATTACTCTTTATCTTTTCCATATTTGTCGCTTCTTCTTTTTGCACGTTACTCCGGATTTTCTATTAGCAGTAACTTCTATCACCACGTTTGTGTCAGTTAACATTTTTCGAGAAGAACAAATCTTTGCCTCGATTAACACCTTTTCAATTTTTGACGGTTCGTTTATCCTTCCCTTTTAAATAAGATTCAATCTTTCCTACTTTTGTTTTTTCCTCTTAAAGTTGTAGCTCTTTTTCTTCCTTAAACTTTTCAAGTATTCTCACTATCTTTTTCTCATTCTCCAACGACTCAGGAATTTTTTGCATCAATCATATTTGCTCTTCTTTCGATCAAGAAATTGTTTTTCCTCTTTCTACGTGTAAGTGAATTTTTGATCTTCCTGTATTTTGTTTTAGTATTTAATCTTTATGAAAACAAAAATGATTGACATGGTGATTGTTTATGATTTCTCTTCCATAGTCGTTTCTTTTTATGAACTTGAAATTTTTGATTCCTTCGTGTGTTGATTCTTTCCTGTCTTTTTTCAGATAAAAACATATTTTCACTATGTCTTCAAGAACTCAAAATAATGGTCATGTGGTTGATTCTCACCACGATGATGATCAAAAAATTAGAAGATCTTCTCGAACTACTTCATCTAGACATGCCTCAACTCGGCATACTCATGATACTGCATCTGACCCTTCTACAACCGTTAATCTTGCCCCCAAGAGCAAGCGGGCACACGCCAGTTGTAGCTACAAATCAATGAATCTTGAAGATTTCAAAGCAAAACACCATCTTGAAGGATTCAAAGTTTCTTTTTATGGTGGGGATAAAGATGTAATGACCCTGGGAGTGGTCGAAAAATTCAAATATTCATTTAATAGCTTACTGATCTCTGCTGGTGCATTAGAGGCTGGGCTTCGTCTTCCTCTATATCATCGGGATCATCCCTATCAATTCGAGGTTCTTGCATCCCGCTGCAATGCTCCTCATGGCTTATCTCGGTCCGATATCCATTATAACGGAAATTGGTGGCGGATACTTGATGAATGCAGCCTCCGGAGCGAAGGACGAACTAATCTTACATGTTATATTCCAGATATTTCAGAGCAACAACATTATTCAGTTGAAAGTTTTCACACTACTTATGCGGATAACGTTTCCATAAGGAATTTTGTTAAGTGGAGCGTCAGTCCTCTTCGCAAGTGCAGTTCGGGATTCCCTCTGTTGCGCGAAGTTAACGATCCGAAGCTTAAATATGTTCCGGGAAGTAAAGATGAGTTTCCCTCAAAAGAAAGAATCTAAATGGATCATGACTACAAGTGGTACCGGACACCACTAGTGATCGAAGGTCCTTGGGTATTCGGTTATATCTCCAAGGATGAAATTCAAAATGTTCGTGGGCGTTTCCCCAATTATTGTCCCTGGAAATTAAATTTCAGTGATTGTAAATTTAATTATGAGGTTCGCTACTGCTTCTTTTTTTTTTATTATTATTTTTTTTTTTTTATTGAGCTTAAATTTTATGCTGCAGGTTGATCCATTGACTGATCCCAGAGAAGAAGCGCCACTAGCACGCTCAATGCCCAGTGTACAGATTAATGAGGGAATGTAAAAAATTGATAAAGAAGAAATAATTGAAGGTAAAGGGAAGCGTAAGATAATAGCTTCCCCAGAGAAGAAGAAAAAATCGAAAAAGGTCAAGAAATGCTTCTCTCACTCCCTCTGATAGGGAAGAGGGTGAGATTAGAAATTCTCTCATCCGACGGAACGTCAGTTTCAAGATCTTGTGCTGAGATAGTGGACCAGTCTATATCGGGATGTTCCGTTTGAGTATCTGATCCAATTGGATCGGGAGCGGACTTGGCTTTATCGGGACAGCCAAATGTTGGTGCTGGACAATCCGCTGAAGCCTTTTGCAGAGTTGCATCGGGAGTGTCCGATCCTGTTGCGGACCATCCCGTTGCTACTACAAATCAGATCATATTAGCGGAACCGGTTGTTGGCTCCGAAGCTGCTCCCCTGGAGGCGACACCGATAAATTTTTATCTGGCCTTGTCTCCACTTCCCTTCAAATTTGAGGTTGAAGTGATCGCTCCCGAAGAGCGTATCATGACAACCGATAATCATCCAACTGTGGAAGGAAATGTTGAAGAAGGAGATGTTTATGATGAGAATGTCGCTCCTAGTAATTCAGCCATAAAAATCCCAATTTCTCATCCCGAAGAGGGTACTCCTGCTGCCATCTGCGAAGAAAATGAACCTTCCGGGATTGTGTCAACGGTTCTTCCTTGCCCCGATGCTGATGTGCCCATTGCAGAGCCTTTAGACTTGGAATAATTCATCTCAGAAATTGGTAAAGACAAGAGGATGATAGAAGGGTTAAATCTCTTAGGGGATGAGAGCGAAGCCTACAAGTGGTTCTTAGCAAAGGGGCTCCTGACTACTGCAGCTTGTCCGGAGATATGGAAATCCGATAGTGGTTCCATGTCTAGGCTGCGGAGTTCATTGGGAACTATTCATCTGGAAGATGCAAGGGAAGCTTGGTATGATAGTGAGTTCAGTGAACAAACATTTCCGCTGAACCCTTCTCCTTCTTTGGACCAAGTTCTAGCTTTTGCAGAGGGTCCGCTATACTCATATCCACAACAAGCTCTTGCTCAGGTATTGCTATTCGTTAGAATTTTTGATTCGATTCATCTTTTCTTCCCATACTCATGGCTTTCAATTTCACAGCTTAAGCATAGTTCTGATTGCTTGTTTGCTGTATTCAAGTTTTACAAAGCTCGGCTATCATGATGGAGTCTGTACATAAAAATGAAGCTGGGAAAATACAGCGGAAAATAACAATCTGCAGCAACAAAATGAAAAACTACAACAACAAAATAATATCTCCACCAACAACTACAAAATTTCCAAAGTCGAGATCTTCTAAATCAAGGTATATTTCCTTATTTTATTTTTTATTTTATTTTTTTTGATTTATGTTACACACATGCTTTGGGATCTGTAGTGAATCCCGAACTTGTATTTAGGATGGAGCATAGGATGATTCAGTTGAATGATCATGCGAGAGAAATTAATAGGGAAATGGGAAGTTTTAGATCAAAATTAAAAAGACTGTCCGATAGTCTTGACTTGGCCACCTGGAGACGCACTAGAGCCGAATCAAAATATCAGCAGGCTCTCGAAACTTTGGCTCTTAAGGAGGCAGAGTTTAAAATCCCTTGCTGGAGGTATATTCTTGGGTTATATGTTCTTGTATATAAGATTTTTTATAGTATTTAACTTTGGTTTTGTTCGTTAGGCCTTGAAAACAACTTTATGAAGCAACTGCCCGGGCTGAGAAGGTGGAAAAAGATCTTGCTATTGCAAATGGGAGAATTGAAAATTTCGATAAACAAAGGGAAGAGCACTCTTCTAAGGTGCAAGCATTGCAAGGTGATATTACTCTCTTAGCAACCAGAGCCAGGGATGCTCAGTCTCGTATTGGTGTATTGTCTAGTAAAGTCGCAGCATGCGAAAACATGCTTGTGGATGAAAAAGTGAAGAATGACAATCTATCAAATGAATTGAGTGCTGAAAAAGATCAGAGGTCCCGCTTGGATGAGCAAGTAAAAGATTGTCAGCCAAGAATTCAAAAACTTCAATTTGATATTGAATATGGATGTGCTTATACAACATGGTTGAGAGAAGATGCAAAAGAAAAAAATTGCAATGTCTTTCAACACTGCCTTAGATCGTGCACAAGCTGACAGCAGTATACTCAATAGTCGGGATCCTGTTCTGAAGGTCCCTCCTCAGCCATCCAGAGGCAACATTCCCCCTCCTTGATTATATTCAATTATTTTGTTCAATGTAACTCGTAGTCCGTTACATTATTCTGAAATCATCTTGTAGTTGTTTTTTGGCTAATGTTGCCCCTGCAAAGTAAATATTATCTGTAAGTAATTATTTGATAAATCAAATTGTTTCATGAGTACAATGCATCGAAGTATATATACCTCAAAACATGTAATTTAGGAACCCACACATACGAGTCATACTCGGGCAAGGAGTAAGCTACAAGGTGGTCCCAAATAATACCCTGAAAACGAGAATGATATTCATAGATTATCTCATTAGGTATCCCTTCTTTATAAGAATTTCGCAGTTATGGAAATTCTTTAAGGGCTTTTACTTACCTAAATTTTTATCTGCTTGAGTTACGATTGTTTCGCTAATCACAAGCGTTCTCCAGAATAAGATGTTCCTGAAGTAATTAATATTTTCATGTCAGGCATCTCTGTATTAGGAAATCCCATTATCAAATGTATTATTAATCAAGGATTTTCAAGAGAAGATGCATTATTTATGCTTTACATAACATGAACACAATGTACTTTCGTAATTGCATTATTGATCAAGGATAATATAGCTTTAAATATTGTGTGTTCCATGGGTGTTGCAAAACTTCACCATGCATGTTCCACAGATAATAAGATCCTTGTCCTGCTGGTGCTTGTATTGTGTACGGACCATCCCAAGTTGGTGCGAACTTTCCTGTATTTTTATCCCGATGGTACTCCGAAATCTGACGCAAGACATATTGTCCTTGAACAAAGTTTCGTAACTTGACTTTCTTATGGTAGTCCTGTGCCAAATTTCGTTGATAATTCTCCATATTTTGGAGTGCCACCTCTCTTTTTTCTTCCAAGTCATCTAATTTTTGTAACATTAAATCTGAATTTAGATTTTTCTCCCATGCTTCTGTTCTAGTTGTGGGTAAAAATGACTTTTGTTGGTATAACCGCCTACGTTCCATAAGTGAGTAGGAATGGTGATTCTCTAGTGGATTCTTTTCTTGTGGTGCGGTATGCCCATAATGTGTTATGAATTTGTTCACACCATTGTGTAGTGCCCATCCAATCTTTTCTTTAAATTTCTTGCAAGTGTTTTATTTGTAGTTTCGGCCTGTCCGATACTCTGAGGATAAAACGGTGTGGACTTATGTTTCTGAATATTGAAAGCTTCAAATAACATATCAATATTTTTTCCTTGAAATTATTTTCCGTTATCACAAACTATGGATGCCGGAATCCCAAATCTACAGATGATACTTTCGAATAAGAATGTGAATATATCTGAATCCCTGATGTGGGATAATGCTTTGGCTTCTACCCACTTAGTTAAATAATTTGTGGCCACAATTAAATATTTTCTCTTCTTGGTTCCCACAGCCAACGGACCTATAATATATACTCCCTGTTTTGCAAACGGCCATGGAATGAGTACAGAATTAAGTTTTGTGGAAGGTGCTTTAATTCTTTTTGCGTAACGTTGACAGTCTTCATATCTTCGTACCATGTTTTCTGAATCCTTGAGCATGGATATCCAATAATAACCTTGCATTTTAGCTTTCAACACGAGAGATCGTTTTCCACTATGATTTCCTGCATCTCCATAATGTATTTCGTTGAGTATGCGTAATCCTTCCTTATGTGACAGGCATCGAAACAACGGTCCCAAAAAGGACTTACGGTATAAAATTCCATCCCACAACTGGTAATTCTTAGATTTCAGTTGACTCTTCCTTGCTTTTTTAGAATTGATGGGAAATGTTTTATATTGTAAATATTAATGAATTGGAATCCTTTAATCTTGTTCATTTGAGTCATCATCTACTTGTTGAGGTGTAAGTGCAGTGTTTTGCATGCCGGATCATCAACTTCTTCGGTTACACCTTCTTCTATGTTGTCAGTTGTTCTTAATTTTATGGATGGTTCATATATTCGTCCGACTTTTATGGTTGTAACATTGGGATCTCTTATCATTGATGAAATGAATGCTAGTGCATTAGCATGTCGATTCTTGTCTCGGGAGAGATGTCGAAAAAATAGATTTGGAATGCGATTTGCTAGAGTTTGCACAAGATTTTTGTACTCTACTAAATCTTCATTGATTGTTTGGTATCTTAATTCGACCTTTCGAATTATCAACTGTGAATCGCTTGTGAGCCGGACGTTGCTGATTCCTAAAGCAATATGAGTTTGAGAGCATGAACCACAACTTCATATTCTACTATATTATTTGTGTGCTCATCAAATTCAAGTCGAAATGAGTGTATCATCCGCTCACCCATAGGTGCAGTAATTACAATGCCAATTCCCGCCCCTTCTTTATTTCGGGACCCATCAACAAAGACTTCCCACCTTTGAGAATTTGCAGAGCTCAAGATATCCTGTGGATCCTCTTCCTCACATCCTGGCAATCCTTTAGTATAAATGTACAATGAAAACAAATAATTAAAATGATGAAAATTTTAATGATAAAATCTGTGATTGAATTAATTTTTTTATCTATTGGACCTTGGATTTCATAATCTTCTTCAATCGGGAAGTCCGCGAGGAAATCAGCTAAAACTTGAGATTTTTGTGCAGTTTGCAACTCAAAAATAATGTTGAATTGCTCTATTTGTGCATTCCATTTTGCGATCCTTCCAACTCTCCTGGTATTCTTCAATACTGATTCTAATGGTGTTTTGCTCGGGACACGCACGTAATGTGTGAGAAAATAGGTACATAATTTTTGGGTAGCAAAAACTAATGACAAAATGAGTTGTTCAATTTTGGTGTAATTTCTTTCGGCTGAATTCATAGTCTTGCTAATGTAATATACAGGTTTCTCTAATTTTTCGTTTGTACGCACCATCACTGCACTTATTGCATCCTCCGTTGCCGCAATGTACAAAGCCAATATTTCTTCAGGTTCTGGCTTATGCAACGCTGGCAATGTGGCAAGATGCATCTTTATGTTTTGGAAAGCTTGATCACATTTTTCATTCCAATCAAATTTATTTTTCTTTTTTAAGTATATCGAAAAATGGTTTGCATCTTTCGGAAGATCTGGCAATGAACCTGCTGAGAGCAGCCAAACATCCATTCAATTTCTGTACAGCTTTAATGCTCTTTGGGGATGGCATGTTTGTTATTGCTTGAATTTTCGCTGGATCAACTTCAATCCCATTCTTGGTAACCAAATATCCCAGAAAACGTCCCGATGTCACACCAAAAATGCATTTTTCTGGATTGAATTTCATTTTATATTTCCGCAATGCACCAAATATCTCATTGAGATCTTGTAGATGATTTGCAGATAATTTACTCTTTACCAGCATATCATCAACATAAACTTCTAAAATTCGCCCAATCCATAGCTTGAATTTTGCGTCAACCAGGCGTTGATATGTTGCTCCTGCATTTCGTAATCCAAATGGCATCCTGGTATAACAATACAACCCCCACAGGGTGAAAAATGCAGTATGCTCTTGATCCATCTCTGCAAGCGCAATCTGGTTGTATCCTGATTGGCCGTCTATAAAGGACAACGCCTCATGGCCTTGCACGACATCCACTAGTTGATCGATATTGGGAAGTGGATAACTATCCTTCGGGCATGCCTTGTTTAAATTGGTGAGGTCTATACAAATTCTTACTCCACCGTTCTTCTTTGGAACGATCACCATGTTGGAAATCCATGTCGGGTATCGTACCTCACGGATGAATCCTGCATTTAAGAGTTTTTTTAATTCTTTTTCCACAGGATCGTGATATTCTGGAGCGACCTTGCGTATCCACTGCCGAAATGGTATTGCATCGGGTCGTATCCGTAATTGATGGTGTACAATACTTGGGTCCATTCCTGGCATGTCTTCCATTTTCCATGCGAATACGTCCACAGAATCACGAAGAAGTTTGATCAAATTTTATTCCGTATCGGCCTTCATCAACGTTCCAATTTGCACCTGCTTGGGAAATTCGGTGGTGCCAATATTTGCAACTTTGGTTTCTTCAATAGAAGTGAAAACAGGTATGAGAACTCCTATAGATGTCGGAGTTCCTTTTAATTGTTATAATTGTGGTCCTTCAAATTGTTGGTTTGATGAATTTCCTTGATTTTTGCTGCTTTCCCCTACTTCATTTGTAATTTTTGGTCCGGTACTCTGTTTTAAGTATCGATCTATTTCCTCTTCTTTTGCTTTTGCCTTTCGGTCTTTTTTCTTGTCCCGGTGTTGTTCTTCCCGCTTCTCATTCATCCGTATTTCTGCTAAAATACACAATTTAGCATCGTCCTGATCTCCTCTTATTTCCATTTCCCCTTGTGGCATTGGGAACCGCAAGTATTGGTGATAAGTTGAGATTACAGCTTTTAACTGGTGTACCCATCGTCTTCCGATAATTGCATTGTATGGGGATGGAGCATCCACAACACTGAATCTTGTAAAAATGTTTATTGGTCCAGCAGAAACTTCCAAATCAATTTCTCCCTTTGGTCTTGAGGCTATTCCGTTAAATCCATAGATTACATAATGAGATGGAATCAACTGATCTTCATTGAGTCCCATTTTGCGAAATGTATCATAAAACATAACATTCAAAGAACAGCCCCCATCCATAAGAATTTTTTTGACATCCCATCCGGACATCGGCAGGGTGAGGACCAAAGGGTCATTGTGCATTTCAATTTCTTGATCCACCTCTCTTGCTAGAAAGTCAAAGGGGATGCCATCCAGTCCTCCCAAGATTCTGTTATCCTTCCTGATACTTTAAAAACTTCATGGTCTCGGACCCTCTTGCATAGTTTTTTGTCGATCGCAACATTCACATTTATATCTCTTTTTTCAGAAAAAGAAATCATATTGATAGTTTGCTTGTTGTATGAGATATGAACTGCCTTCCCTTTATCAGGTCTTGTTGTTGATTCGGGCGTTTGAATAAACTCTTTTAATTCTCCAGCATCAATCATCCTTTGTACCAGAATGATGAAGTTTCTACATCGATCCGTTGTATGCCCGTTGTAGCAGTGATACTCACAATAGTCCTTTGATTTCTGTGTGAATTCCGATTGTCGCCCTTTTGAAAGCGGCCACGGAAAGTCCGGTTTATTTTTTATGATTTTGAAAAGTTCGGAATATGAAATGTTAATTTTTGTAAATACTCTTTCTTGAAATTGTTGAATGGAGTTTTTGTTATCCCGAATTCGTGGGCGTTTCGGTTCGTTATTCCCAACTTTATTGTGAAATTTCTTCTTTGGATCTGGTGATGTTTCAATTAAATTTGCTCTTTTTGTACTACCTTGCTGTCGTGAGGTTATCCTTAGACATTGTTCTTGCACATCTTGCAGCATTGCACATGTTTCTATTATTTCTCTGAGGTGCCCCTCAGTTTTCGGGTTATTACGATGAATGTCAACAAAAAGCTGACATCTCCGGTCTGCTATTCCCCACTTGTAATGGTTAACCGCAACATTTGACTCAATATTTCCGATCGCCGGAAAATTGTATACCAACGAGCTGTATAATCTCGAATCGATTCTTCTGGCCATGAAGCAAGTGAGTATAACCTATTTATCCCCGAATCAGCGGGTTTGTTATACATGTATGCCTCGAGAAATTTCCGAACCAATTGCGCATATGATTGAATGGAATTTTTTTGCAATTTGTCATACCATGCAAGTGCCGAATCCTTCAAACTTGAGGGGAAACAGCGGCACATTATAGCATCATCTCGATCCCATCGTGACATCACCCGATTGTAATATTTCAAATGCGAAGTCGGATCCCTTGTGCCATCGTAACATTCAAATGCCGGAATATTTTATTCTCGAGGAAATGGTGCACATGCTAAATGTGGAGCCAACGGTGTTCGCCTGGCTTCCTTCAACACTTCTTCTATTCTCCCTCCCTCTTTATTCTTCAAATTTTTTATTTCTTCCTTCATTTGTTCCATTGCATCAAGACATCTTTGCCATTATGTTTGCTGTCTTTCCCGTTGTATCTTTGGTCGAGATGATGATCCCGCTAATACCATTCTTTGATCACGATTGTCCCTTGCACTTTTGGATGTTTGTCTACCAAAGGTTACTTCTGGGTCTCGTGGTCCTGCTGCAGATGATCTCACCCCGCGTTGAATTGTATCTTTTAATGTTTGATTTTCCCTAGTCAGAGATGTAATTCGGTCAGTACAGGCTCTTTGTTCTCTTCGCATCTCATTCATTTCCTCCATCAAATTTTGTAAGTAATTTACACTATTTTGAGTTCCCTCCTGAGGTGGGGTATGAGTTTGGGTTATGGTATTTGATGTATACTCTTGAAAGAGTGTATGGTTTCCTGAATCACTCTGTTGAATCTCTGTCTCATTCTCTTCATTTTGGTGATAATTTCCATTTGTGTTACTTTCTTGATCTCCAGAATTTTCTTCTTGAGACATATTTTCTTCTAGCTTGTTTTCCATTGGTTGTTTCTTTTCTTTACTTGATGCTTTCTGAAAAATTTCCTTGTGCTAATAGCTTTAAAAAATTAGTCATATAATTTCAACAAGCTAATTGAACAGAGAAACAAATAAAGACAGATTTATGGATTTTGTGATTCTTGTGGAAATCTAACTATATTTTTGATGGAAAGAAAAATAATATCTCTTATAACATTTCTCCAATCTTAAAATTCACACAAAAAATAAAAGAAATCAGTTACTAGGACAAATTTGTTTAGACTAAAGATCCCAAGTTTCATCGAAATTCAGTAAAAAATCATACAAGAAATCGCTTGCAATAAAACTCTTCTATTAGTAAAGATTTACTTAAGCCAAAAATTTCAACATTTCACTTTAATAAAAATCTACCATATGATTTCTAAACTCCTGTAAAATACAAAAATAACAGAAAAAACCACTTTTAAACATCAGGTAGGATAAATCCTTTGTTTCAATCCCTGTTTCTAGCGCCAAATTGTTTATGCCAAAATTCTCATCAAAAAAAATAACCAATGATTTGTCAAAAGATCTAGATTTAAATCCTAACAATATATTTTGCTACACTATACATCAACATATTCAAATCAAATCATATGAACACATCAATCATAAATATTAAAGAACAACAATTCACCAAATTGGACATTCAATTAGAATTATACTTATCAAGTTCAAGATTTTTACAAGTATGGAATAAATACATTCACACTTTAATAATCTCATATTACTCTCTAAATACATACCTAATAGCTTTCTTTGGATTCCCCTATTTTTCCTTAGTCTTCTTTTCTCCTCCTTTTTTCCGACCCCCTCTTTGATGAATGAAATTCTCCATTTATAGGTCGTTCAATGGGTCCCTCTCTTTTTCCTCTCTGTCTATCATTTATGAATCATGTTTTCCTGATCTTGTCTGTCAATTTATTGGTTATCGTTCTGCTATATTCTTTTGGTCTGATACCTCTTATCTCGTTACTTCCTTACGTTCTCTTTATTTTAAGATTATCTTTGGATCAGGATCATCGTGAGGTTGACAGGCATCTTCTTGCTTATACATTGTCATGCTTTCATCTTTTTGGCCCATAAACTTATATCATTGACACGTGTCTTTTGTGTTCTATGAGTCATCTTCTTCCGATCCTTGGTGTCAATCTCGTATTTTATGAGTCATCCTCTTACCGATCCTTGGTGTCAGTCAAACAGCTAATGTTAGGATTTTCACTTTCCCGATCTATAGGTATTTAATGCTCTTACTTTCTCGTTCTATTCGCATTTAATGCTCTTACTTCGATCAGAACAGTACTACTTTCCCGTTCTTACGTGTCGATCATGCGATGATACTTTCAGTCTTTCACATCTGTCATCCATTCGAACTTTTATAAGACTTTGATTGTGTGCTTCTTGCTCTTCTATGAATCTCTGCTTCGTTCCCTAATCGTTGGACATGTGTTATCTTGACTTTTATTCTCTAACAGAAATGATATAAGAGGTATGAAGTGAGAAGTAGAAGGAAAGAGAGATGAAGGTGCATGTGGCCAATAGCTGACTGTACGCACAAGAGAGTATGGAAGAAAAGGTGAGAAGAGAAGTGAGAGCATTTGCATGCCTGCTTTTAAGGCTTGGATTCTGTTTGATACCGAATTCTTCAAATATTTTCGCCAATTCACCTGAATCGGTTGTTAAGATAACTTTTTGTGCCCCCATATGCAATGTAGTTTTCAAACTTGAAATCGCGGCCTCAAACTCAGTTGATTGTTTGGGGATAGAAATCTTAACATGATTGTTTTTGTTACTTGCATTTCTTTTGGAGAGACTAATATGTGACCGCTTCCTTCCCCATCATTATTCGCCGATCTTTCAACGTATAACTCCAGCTTCCGATATGTCCATCATGTCTTCTTTATGAGACTTTGATCTTTTCTTCCGTATCGTTTTTCTTCGAGGATTTGTTATATTCTCTTCGATTCGTGATTAATCTCCTTTCGTTTCTCGACGGGTCCGCTTATTCCTAAGTGGGTTTGTCCTTCTTTTTGGAGGGTTTTTTATCGTTTGGATCTTTTTGAATGATTTTTGGTGATATGATCGTCGATGTATTTCCGCATGTCATGTCGTCTACGGCTTGGTCCTGATCACCTATCTTGATCGTTCGTACGATATTATCTTCTTCGGGTACGTAACGATCATAATAATCAT
This sequence comes from Papaver californicum, assembly GCA_023531435.1. NCBI lineage: Eukaryota > Viridiplantae > Streptophyta > Magnoliopsida > Ranunculales > Papaveraceae > Papaver > Papaver californicum. The sequence goes on along the minus strand of JAJJMC010033213.1, from coordinate 513,945 downwards.
CGTTATAAGGAATTGCGACTATGATGCTCATAGTTTCGAATGCTTTCGGCTATCCTTCTATTATTTTGCTCGGGAAATCATCTTTCTAGAATCGTATTCTTTTCGAATGTGTCGCCACGCTCCAGTCGTTCTTAGCGTCTTTCTGGTGAAGGTTGTGTATGACAGTTTGTCCTGACACTTCCAGAGCGTGAGGTGGCTACTTCTTCGACTGTCATTCTTTTCTCTAACGAGATTCTGGGTCACTTTTTTCTTTTTCCTATTTTTAATAACATTACCGTAAAGCCAAATTGATTGGTGTTACTTGGGGATTATTAACTTGCTTAGTACGTGGGAGTAAGCGTACACCTCTATTGCCAATGGCCTCAAGATGAGCTTCTCGAATGTTTGGGTGTCGATTTTAAATATATCGATCACGATTAAGATTTGCACTATTTTTTATAGGAGGTGTTTTACGTACCCAAACGTTGTTTCTCCCGAAAGTTTGACAAGTTATCGCATAATGAGATTCTGATGTTGTTGTTAAAGGGTGATTCCTCTAATCTTTCTTGAAAAGTTTGAACAATAGTGTTCGGAATTGATTGAATGATTGTATTTTTGTATAGCATGAATTCTTGTGATTGTATTACTGTTCCTTCCTATTGAGTTTCTTGTGAAGTCTCCATGTGACTATTTTTGAAGTTTTTTGCGGCGTTTTTTCTACAATAGTTGATATAAGTTTTTGTTTCTGCATGCCTTTTGTGATGTTTAACTTTTGAACGGGAAATACATATTTCTTTTTCAGAAAGCCTTCTGAACCTTTTGCGACGCTTTTCATGTCAAGTTTTCTAAAACATTTTTGTGAACCTTCGGTCACACTTTATTGAACTTTTAACAACTCTTCGTTCTTCAAGTTTTTTGTAAGACTTTTCTCACTAGGAAGAAATGATCCTTCTACTCGCTTCCCTTTGGTCGGCGCCAAAATATGTAAGTGCTTAAATATTTACCCCGACATTTCTCGAGATTGATGATGAATTGATTGAATCTCCGTCGTAGATTCAATTCTTCCGTAAATTGTTGATACAAGCTGTGATTATTAACGAAAGTCGTGATTGTTGATGCAAAGGTAGGGGTACCTGCAAAAACACTTGGAGGCTCAAGTTAGAAAGAGCTCTATGCAGGTGCGAAGAAGAGAAAATGAATAAAAATTGTGTATCTTTTGAGTTGGTTTGCAGCCTATATTTATAGGTAGAAACCAAATATATTTGCTAAGATTTATGGTTATCCTAAATAACCACTTATATTTGTATGTATCCCTTCAATATTTGTAGTTATCCTAGATAACCACCTGGATTTATGTCTACCCCTTGAGACTTGAATGTATCTTAGTTAAATGAGAATTTAAAGGATTTTTAGAGAGTTCTCAAATTTGTTGTTAGTCAATAAAGATTCTAAGAGAGTCTCCAAATCACTCTTGTAGTGGATAAATATTTTTTTTAAGTCTTTTCAATTTTTTAAAACTTCATGTTATTGGACTGGGATTTCTTAATAGTCACTCAAACACCCTTGTTATTAGATTTATATCTATAAGTCATGGATTTATAGATTTTAGAGACTTTTGAGGACTTCTGTAAGGAAATAGGCATGAAAAAAATCTCTCATAAATAGGTAAGATATTTGGAGACTTTGAAATATGGGTTATTTTCTAGCATCAAATTCACATACAAATCTTCTTTTTATTTATTTTACAATGGTCTAGCATCCAGACTCTTTCTGTGTTACATTCAATGTACACTCATTTTCTTTCATTTGTGTTGCGTAATAGCACTCTGTCATGGCCAAGAGAAGAAAATATTAATAAAAAAAAACAAAGAAAAACAAGAGGAAAAAACACAGATGGTGTGATACATATATTAAATTTTTTTGACAATCGGCACATATTTTACGTTTTATTCATGGTACATATACTAAGAAGATCCATGTCTATCTTTATAAAAATGGTGTCTATCTTAAAAGATCCATACCTATCTTATTAATATTTGGGTCTATTTTAAAAGAACTATGTCTATCTTGTTAAGAATTGTCATCATTTTGAAAGATCCAAGACTTTCTTATCAAGATTTATATTTATCTTAAAAGATCCACGTATATCTTATTAGGTTTTGTAGTTATCTTAAGAGATCCATGTCTATCCCTTAAAGATTTGCAATAATTTTAAAAAATCCATGTTTTTCCTATCAAGATTTGTACATATCTCAAAATGGTTCCACAGTAAGCCATTACCGGGATTCCAAAATAAGCCAAGGTTGGTTTCTTTAATAAACCGTAAGACTTATATAATAAGCTAGGTTGGCTTCCATAATGATGGAGGAAGATTTATAGAAAATAAATCTATTATTTTATTATTACTATTTATATTTTATTAATATTATTTTTAATAGAAAAATAATTAATTTTTGGATTTATTATTTAGGGTAATTTTAGAAAAGTCTAGAATTTTATTTTAAGAGTTTTAATAAGTTAGAAAAGTTGCCTAAAGGTAGTAGATACCTTGAAAAACAAGTTTATAGGTTTTTGATAAGTTTAGGGTTTGTTTTGTAGGAGTTATATATACAAGGAGCTCCAAAAACGAAAATTAGGGGAAGTTTTTGATTAATTAAAATTATATTATTTTCATTAAACATGTTGAGTTTATTGATTTTGATTTTTATTCATAGTTGGGTTTATCCCGAAGTCTGTATACTAATCTCATATCTATAGTCGTTATTCGTAGTGAATTAACGAAGTCTAGATAACCCCATAGATTTTAGGGTATCATTTTGAAGATCAACTAACTTCTATCACTTTCTATATATTTTATCGGTTACTTTTCGATTCTACTCCACTGTAAAAATTTATCATATTTTAATGCTTCCGAACTGCATCAGTTGGTTACCAGAGCAAAGTTTGAATTTAGGTTAATAAGATGTTACTAAGACGCGTATTCAGGGTTAATAAACTGTCACCAAGACGAGATCCGGGAAGATGTGAATATTTGATCAAACCAAAGAAGGATATTCTGGAAGTGATAGAATGTTATTTGAATAAGTCACTAAAATCTCGAACTAAACCATGCTCGCTTATAGAAAAAAATAATAGTGCAGATAACTACATTGCAGACTTGTTTTTCCGTCATGACAATGATGCACAAAATCAAGTTATTGTTAAGAGATATACAACTCCGATCTTTGATAAATATCCCGATGATGAGGAGGATATGAAATTTTTTTCTCAAAATGTCGAAGAACATTCTGTTTCTGACAAAGAAAAACAGTCCCAAAAAGTTTCACATGATTTAATGGAGTTTCATGTGACTCATCTAATCCTGATAAACTTATTGATTTAGAAATTCCTGATATTTATGAGTTGTCTTTGCCCGAGAGTAAGCTAGTTGTTGATTATTATGATACACAAATGGTCTCTCATATCTACCCTAACAAGAGAGAATTTGTTGAATCAACTTATGACGATCCGTTTTAGGCTTCCATCATACTTCATGCTTCTATACGGTGCATAAATTATTTTTTTACAACATCAATACATGTGTATGAAGATTGTCATCAACGGGTTACACATGCAGAACATGGTACCGGCAAGATTCGAGGACGAATCTTCTCCAACACCGGTAGAATAATGGAGGAGGATTTATGGAAAATAAATCTATTATTTTATTATTATTATTATTTTATTAATATTATTCTTAATAGAAAAATAATTAATTTTCGGATTTATTATTTAGGGTAATTTTAGAAAAGTCTAGAAGTTTATTTTAAGAGTTTTAATAAGTTAGAAAAGTTACCTAAAGGTAGTAGATACCTTGGAAAACAAGTTTATAGGTTTTTGATAAGTTTAGGGTTTGTTTTGTAGGAGTTATCTATACAAGGAGCTCCAAAAACGAAAATTATGGGGAGTTTTTGATTAATTAAAATTATTATATTTTCATTAAACTTGTTGAGTTTATTGATTTTAATTTTTATTCATAGTTGGGTTTATCCCGAAGTCTGAATACTAATCTCATATCTATAGTCGTTATTCGCAGTGAATTAACGAAGTCTAGATAACCCCGTAGATTTTAGGATATCTCTATGAAGATCAACTAACTTCTATCAATTTCTATCTATTTTATCGGTACTTTTCGATTCTACTCTACTGCAAAAATTTATCATGTTTTAACGCTTCCGAACTGCATCACATAACAATCGAGTTTGTTTCTATAATAAATTGTAAAGTTTCTATAATAAGCTATATTGGACTTCCATAATAAGCCAAATTTAGTTTCTATAATAAACTATAGGACTTCTATAATAAGTCAGATTCGAGGGTTCCATAATAAATCAGAGTTGGTTTCTATAATAAACCATAAAGATTCTATAATAAGTTAAATTGGCTTCCATAATAAGCCAGAGTTAGATTCTATAGTAAAACACAGGGCTTCCATAATAAGCCAGAGTTAGATTCTATAGTAAAACACCGGGCTTCCATAATAAGCCAGATTAGGCTTCTATAATAAGACGGAGTTGGGATTCCATAATAAGCCATCCATTGTAACTGCGACAAAGTCTATATATCCTCCACGTGTACTTTTTTAGGAGGGTATAAACATATACGTTTATGGGTTTTTTCCCATTGTATTCTATAAATAGTAAAATTTAGATATGATATACCTTTTAAAATATGACATGGATATTTATAATTTAAATGTTGTTGGAATACATCTTAAAACACCTACTTAATGAATATAAAAATTACTATCAAATTATAAATATTTTTTATACTAAAATTTAATAACAACACCAATCAAAATAATAATTTTAAAAATATTATATTTTTTAATGAAATAGTTTAACCTTTATAAAACAAAGCATTAAAATAAATAGCTCATCTTTTATGAAACAAAAGAAGTAGTCCCTACTAATTTTTATTGAACACCAAAAGATAACCGTAGTTAACATGACCCCCTTCGGGACTGCGTTACCAAATCTGCGAAGTCCAGGAATAGTAGACTACGTGGGGGATAGACGCCCGTAATTTTGCGAGGCCAGGAACCATGGAAAGAATTGGCGGCAAATCGGTAAGGACCACCGAAGAAAGATACATAAACACCGAATTGCTATGGAAAGATTAATTTATTATCAATGATAATAAAATAAGTGCTTATTTTCTCTTTCTAAAAAAACCACATGGGTTCAGTTATGTGATCTGGTCTGTATCGGCCATAGGGAGTTGGAAAGTCTGCTTTTTACAATTAAAAAGAAAATATATGAGTAAAAAAAACAAAAACATATATCTTTTTCTTAAAAATAATTTAGATTCTCTTTCACAAAATTATGTGTCTTTGATATTGGTGGTTGTTGGATCTAAAAGAATCACTAGTTTAAGGCTCGTTTCTAGGTAGTTTCGAACACCTATAATATTTTTTGAATGGAGCATTATTTAAAGAATTTTTAATTGGAAAATATTCTTATTAACCGGAGGATATTTACAGTTAAATGAGGTTTGATCTTGGGTACAGGGTATTTTTTTAATGATAAAATATTCATACTGTCCTTATCCTAATAAAAAGAAAAAGAAGATATCTTCATTATCATATTTTTATTTTATTTTTTGTCGATTCCTTCTTTTCTTCTTCTTCTTCTCTTCTTCAATAAGTGGTAAACCCTGTTTTCAGAAGATTAAATGGAGAAGATAATTATGTAAACCACTAAAACCACAAAGCACAAAGTTTGAGAAGCAAAAACAAGAAGATAAAGTCACCTGGATGGTAGGCTTGGGAGCTTTGCTAAAATGATTACCTGCTTGCACCTTCAACCTTTTAATCTTGGCTTGGTATTCAATTTCCCTTTGAAGAGCAAGCTCCACTGACATTGTTTTTTGCATCACCTTCTCATTAATCGCTTGATCAAAGTATGAAGAGAGAGGAAAATATCATTTAGTAACAAATTCTAAAAATACAAGAACATAAAAATAATAAGTATTCCGATAAGATAAGCAAAACAAATAATGAACAGACAAGAGTCGGCATTTCCTTGCAAGTGTCGGCATTGTCTTGCATGCAAGAGTCGACATTTCCTTGTGCCAGATCAGTCGACATTGCCTTGCAAGAGTCGGCATTGCCTTGTGCAAGAATCGGTATTGTTTTGTGCAAGAGTCGGCATTGCCTTGTTATCAACCTACAATGCCGATTCTTATTCAAAATCTTGACCTAGTTTTGGACAAGAATCAACATTGTATGTTGATAACTAGGCAATACCGACTCTTATGTCATTTTAGGGATAATTTAGTAATTACTAAAATTATTTGGATAAGGGGATTCTTCAAATTACTTCATAATATTTTCTTTTTTTAGTATCCCCCAATTTATGGAGGTATTCCCCAATTGAGGGTTCTATTTAAATACTTTCAGCTTTCTTTTCTTCATAAAAATATCTTTTGGGGAATATTTTTAATTTTTAATTAAACTTGTACCTTTTTAAAGGGTGAAACCGAAGAACAAAAGGAGAATATTTAGTGTTGATGGTGGATTTTTGACAAGGGATAGAATTGTAAAATTGTCTCTGTCCAACAGTAGAAATATAGAAATATCTGCGCATATTTCTAGCTTTATTTAAAAACATCTATCCCAGAGATGATCCATTCATTAAATTACGCACTACCATTTTCTTTACACTGTGATTTCTTAATGCTTTTTACTTCCCTCCCCTAAGATCAATTCAATCTTCTCCATTTTTGTGACTGAAGCAAGATATGAATGGCCATTTCTTGGTTTAGGCTCGTCCTGTTTGAGTTTGATCTCTCCAACCTATTTGAAAGTACATTTTTGCAGCATATTTGTTTTCACTGAAACCAGGTATTCCTTTTGAACACGGTCTCTAAGATATCCTAAGCTTCTTTCGAAGTTTCACATACAGGCACATGCGGTTGGAGCTCTTGTTTTATGGCGTGAATTATAGCGTTAATCTATTCATAAATTTGCTTTACGTTCTCAATATCAACATCGTCAAATTCTTCAAGTTCTTTAAAATTTTCAACACCATCAACAATAGTTGGACGTGTGTAACATTTGATAACATAGATCCAAGTTTTGAAACTTCTAGCTTGTAAAAAAAAAGTGCATAACAATTTTCCACCATAAGTAATTACTTCTATCAAATCCTGGTGGTATGTAAATTGAACTTTGACACAAGCTCAAATTCATGTTTATAGGTTTGGATCGATACTAACACATACTGTTAGGTCCTTACGGTGTTTTCCTGCTCTGATACCAATTCAAAAGTATAGGGTACCTTGTACACCACCAAATTTTCGTTGGTGAACCTATGTGACAAATTCCTTGGACGATCTCAAAAATCAATATCCATGGACAACTTAGAATGATCTCTTTCAAGATCAAAATTTTAAAAAGATCCAGTCTTGTTTGTTCTATTTTTCAAGAGCCGAATTCTACAAAGTTGATTATCGTACTTATTTTCTTTAACTTTAATTATAAATATCTATAATGCATAAATAGAAATAAATCAAACACACCAATATTTTGTTAAAAAGTAAACTACAATCTTGTAGAAAAACCACGGGACCTACTCCAGACTGAACACACAATGATTTAAGCTGTTACACCTCGTACCTACTATCATACTTCGGACTAGATGTGATATACACAAAGTATACCCACAATATTTCCATGCTTTATTTGTATTTAAGCACCTATAAAAATCATAGCATAACGTTGATTCTCTTTAGGAGTTGATCTTGTAAATCTTCTAGCAGAACAACATTTCTCTTCATAAGATGCTCCACATTCCTTCGTAAAGACTAGTGCTACCTTGCCTCCAACACGACACCTATTTGATTTCCTTCAGATATATTTTAATCAAGGTAATGGAAATCTATTTGCTTTGAGGGATCTTCAGGTAAAAAATATGTCAAGCAAACCTCAAACAAATAAGGCTTAACTTTTTCAAAAGAATATAAAAATGCATACCTCACAAGATCTATCTAAAACAAGTTTCGATCGTAATCTTGTGGAACTAACAAGATTAGAGACAAATAAATCCTTGTAGTTTTTATCAATATTATTCCTCGATCAATAGTTCTTGAATGCCCGTATAAGAAGAGACGCACTTTTAAAATTGACAAAAACTATGATGATCAAGATAAGATTAAGGTTAACAAAGATTTATCAGGTAAAAGATAGTTTAACTAGGATTCACGAATCCCAAGTGAAGTCTTCAAAGTCATAACCAAATTATGTTGTATGAAAAACCCTAGGTATTTGGAGAATGACTCTTGTAGCAACAAGATGCACAACGTGCATGATTGAGAACCTTAGTTGCAAAGAGTCCTCTATTTATAATGATAAATAAGTCTAGGTCGTTCAAGTTCAAGCAACTAGTAATTGCACAAAGAATGGAAACCATGTAAACATGTGAGAAGTTTACCTTTGTTGATGGTGGATTTTTGACAAGGGCTAGAATTTTAAAATTGCCTTATCCCAGCAGCAGAAACCCAGAAATATCTGCACGTATTTCTGACTTTGTATCAAAACATAAATTATGTACTTCTACATATATTCTGCAGGAAATCGAGATTACAGTCTCTACAAATAGCTATAGGCGTTCTACATTGATCTCGTAGCCTCTCTAAATATATACATATATTTATGCCATATCGAACTAGACTCAAGTCGCATAACTTCCACGGCTGAATTCCTTGAACTTATTTCAAATGTTCATCAATGTTCAAACAACATAAGCTTATTGTTATACGCAATAAGAGACAACATCCAAACATGTCATATCCTTAGACTAACTAAAATACCAGCCCTCGAGGAAGCATCCTAACTTCATAACTGAGCCTCAAGGAATAGAGCCTCCTCACTCGTGGGAGGATATATGTCGGTAGATGGTAAGTTTTTGACAAGGGTTAGAATTATAAAATTACCCTATACTAAGCAGCAAAAACATATATGTGCATATTTATGCGCATATGCTTAATATAAAGTACTGTACTTCTATTTCTATTCCACAAGCGAATTAAGAGCATAGATTCTATCTAAATATTCTAAATTGGCCTTGTAGCCTTATCAACACTCATAATATCCATGTTATATCGAAATAGTCTCAAGTCGTATAAATTCCACGACTGAATTCCTTGAACTGGCATCGAATAAGTATTAATATTCTAGCAACATCTATTAAACTAGGGAATAGATAATGCTTAAAACCTGAAATACATTATAGATTAACGTTTCATTCGCAGTGAATGCACCTCAAATTGCTCTTCTGAGCCTAAATATGTTATTTTAGCACTTTGCTTAGATATAAGCCACAAATAATGTGTCATTCTCTCTGATGCGCCACAGTCGAGGAACAATGCCATAAAAGATGCATTAAACCCCTCAGTTAGGCTAACCCTAGCCTTTTCTCATATTAACGCCAAGATAGCACTAGCCATTCTACTTAGCATTGCATTGTCACTAGTTATCCACAACTTTCCTGGCGCTAAACCCTAGCGCCTAAGAGGTGCTAACTAAGCAAAAATGGTCATAGCTAGTACATTTTATCCTAATAAGGCCTGATCCACATATTGTCAGCTTGGCACATGAACCCTAGAACCAAAGTGCTAACTCAAATTCTAGCGACAAAAGTGCAAGATCCTGGCGCTGACGCCCTTGATTGGATGACGCCCTTGCCTTGGATGACTCCATTATCTCCTCCGCAACGCCCCTAGCTTCCCAGCATCCATGCTAGCCTTGTATCCTTGGCGCCCTTGCATCCCTGGCATATCTACTAGCCTTGGCAAGTGACCAATGCGTCCCTGAGTGATGTTGATGACGCATCTCTGGATTAACATGGCATACTTAGCGACTTAGCCACAAGCGCATTAACCCTAATGCTAATAATACTATCTAATTGAGGTGCTAACTTCAAACCTCCCTGACACTATCTTTCTAACTCTAGTACAATTGATATTTACTAAAAATTACGCATATTAGTCTTACTCCTGAGACGTTAGCATATTAGCCTTTTATATTAAAAGAGCTAACACATTCATATTTGCACTAAGTAGATAGTACTAGTTTTGCTAGCTACTCCCTTCAAAAATATACCTTTCTTCTAAAACAAGATCATACAATGAGTCTTATATGAATTTCAGCAGGTCTCCTTGCTCGAGGAGCCCTCTACAACATTTGGCCTCAAAGGCCTCTCAGACTTATGATAAGTCGTTTCTAAACTAATACTTAGCCATTAAATATTCCATGTTACTTTCAATAAAGTAAATGACCACTAAAATTCCCATACTCGATACTAATCATTATGTCTATCAATCAAGTGAGTTATACAACTTACCTCACTGACTTAGGAAGTCATTTGAATTGACTTGACTTAATCAAAACCATGGTAGTTTATAACTCCATTATATCAACGAGATATCAAATAAAACATGGGGGGATTCTCATTGGGGTATTGGTATGGCGGTCTACAGAATCGTGGGTGGTGACACAACCCCCACGAACAAGAAGTGGGCGGTTACAGAGCAGTTAAGAGGATGAGGAGTAGTGGTCAGACAGGTCTTCCCTACTTTGCGGGCACCACCCCACTACAATCTCCACAATCATCACTTCTCCATCTCTCCCTAACTTCCACAGCTTATGAGAATATCAGTGTATCTTTTTTAAACTATAAATAGATGATTCTCACTTATTAGAAACAAGACAGAGCGAGACAAACCACACAATTAGTCTGAAGAAACCAAAAGCTACAGAATCAACGATTCGTCTATAGAGAATCCATTCTTCTTCACATACTACTGATATTTTTCAACCTTCTTTGCTTCCATCCCCTAACACCTACCCAAATCATTTCCATCTTTGTAATCGAAGCAGGATGTGAACGGCCATTTATTGGTTTAGGCTCATCCTGTTCGAGCTTGATCTCTCGAACCTACTTGAAAGTACCACTTTGCAGTATATTTGTTTTCACCCTAAAACAATTGGCGACCACAGTGGGAGATCAACCTCTCGATTATAAAAGCCAACTTTCAGTTAATTCAAAAATGGTGGATCTTAGGTCTGTAGAGGTTACAACTCCTATGGTTGGTTCAGGTAGTACTGGTGGTGGTGATTATTAAAACACCTTTATTGCTACTGAACCTCCCCATACCAATTTTACTACTACACCTCCTCTCGGTGAAAAAACCGCTGAAGACACCGAGAATACTCGTACTCCATTCAATATAGCCAATCTGATGAAGAGACAAGAAGTCCTCTCCAGAACTCAGGTGGAAATGGCCACTACTCAGAAGGAGGTACTCGCTCATCTCAAGACCCTGACGGAATGACTCTCCCCGGAACAACTTCATTGCCTGACAGAGCGAACCAGGACCAGCCTCACAACAACCACTGACGCCGGAACATCAAAGACTCAAAGGACCGATGAAGTTCATATCATTCCTGATCGACCACCACGGAAATACCAATAACTCGATCTTGTCACCCATGAAGGTCTGAGAGACTCCTACGAAACCATGGAAAGAAAGACTCAACCTCGGTCCATCAACACCAACCTCCCTACCCGCTCGAAATTCAAAGGATCTCTCTGCTGGGAGGTTACTCACCTCCGATTTTCTCATTGTATGACGGTTGATAATACCAGGAACACCCAGATGACACTCAGCATGGTCGATCTGATGCAAAGACGAAAGTTCCTGCCATAACACAGAAATACATAGTTACCATTCAAGACAGGTATTTACTCTCCTCAAGACTTTAATGAAACAATTCTTCCCAGAATAGATTCGCCACCAGTTGCATCGAGCAACGATTCCAAGCTTACATACGTCAATAGTACCAGAATCAATATTTAAGATAATGACAGATCTGCATCCAAGGAGGATAATTTCAAGGGAACAGTACCTGGGAAGAATTTTACAATTTCAAGGAAAAGAGGGTCCATTCTAGCTTCAGTAGCACGTCTTGGTCCTTGCGCATCCTCCTGGTCCCGACGCCTTCTCTTAGTCCCGATGCCTCCTTGTGGTCCCAACGCGTCCTCTCTGTAGGAGCAGTTGTCTGTTCAATAAGCACTACAACATCTGATCATCCATGAGGTCTTGTCAGAACGATATGGAAGCTTCATCTCAACAAGTGTCACGAATCGAACATTCACCATCAGCCTCATCCCCAGCTCCCACCTCAACCACAACAACAAGATCCAAAGCCAGCTATGACATTCTTAAATTTTTCCTTTTCAAGTGGAAATATTTTCATCCTGGTCCCTTCACTCAGGTACCATACCTTTTCATTCTGGTCCCTTCACTCAGGTACCAGACCTTTTCATCTTGGTCCCTTCACTTAAGTACCAGACCTTCTCATCCGGTACCGTCTCTTCACTCTGGTACCAGTCCCTTCAGCAAGGAGTTACCTACTTCACGCTCCCGTGTAGCTCCCAAATGACGATAAATCCATGCAATGCCAAGATAATAATTCTCAGCTTCACGTAAAACTTCTTCCTATTTCGGGGATGACTCAAATTTCATTTTAAGGGAGATGGATCATTATAAATCAGCATGAACTGATAAAATGGTGAAACCCCCCATCACGAGAGTTACCTGATAGGGTCCTACTAAAAAGAATCAACGACTACACTCGTATTAGGGTATTCAATTAGCACATTCCCTGCTACACCGCCATTCTGCACATCAACGTCAGTAGGAGCATCATCCTCAACAAGTACACGAAGGGGATATTGCATATGGTTTTCAGTATGGATAGGTACACTATACAACTCAAAATAAAAGGTAACTTTTTTTCCTTCTCCAACAATCCCAACTCTCTGATTTAATCATTCCGCCCCTAAAAGTAGAAAGGTTAAAGGCATATTTGGTCAGAACATCTCAAACATGAATTTTTTAAGTATGAACCATAAAACCTACAATATGTATCCACAAACATCATATAAATTCATTATAATACAATATTTGAAGTATTTCATGAGCCAACCCATTACAAGACGTTTTACAAAAAATGCCTCAGAAATAATTTTTTCCACATCTCAGAAAATCTGAATCTGGAAAAAATTGGTGATGAATATGGGCATGGTTCTTATATAAATTTTTTATTATTATTCTCTACTACAACATATCAAAAGGGTGCGTTAATCGGACAAGCGAGCTAAGAGTTATGGCAAAAACGGCTAGCAGAGTCGCGTCTGAAAACTGTCAGGATTTTCCTGGATACATCCTGAATTCTACTGTTCGGTACTTTTGACGCCCTAAACAAACTCAAAACATGGATTTATTCCAATTGGGATGTATAAAATTGTTTTCTAATAAGGATGGATGGGTCAATCATCAAAATAGAAGGTCGTATGAAGATTCCAGAGCGTTTTTCCCAAGCACTATACTTATGAAATTTTCTAGTGACGAAAATCTATAAAATTCTTTGTAACTTTGAGTACGGATATGCTCATATGAGAATTTTGAATAGTTCACATGTTCTAACATGATAATAAAGAGTATAAACTTACTTGATATGGGTCCAAACCAACAGAGAAATCTAGCGTTACTTTATTGCTTACTTCTTCATCTACATCAGTAGATTTGGATTCTTCACAAAGGTCTTCAATGTGGGGCGCCTCGTCCAGGTCTTCATCCTTCAACTTATCCTCATCCTCTATATCCACGGGATCTCCCAAAGTATCAAGAACATCAACATAGAAGAATTATTCGTAGTCTTCTTCTCGTATATCGGGACTGTCAAATGAGACAGAAGTAGTGTCCACTCAAGGGCCACCACACACACCTGCTGAAAGAAATAAATCAATTTATCAAGTCATGGTACTCATGCTTTGAGTCAAGGAGATTAAAGAAGAGTCACTTTGCATCTAAATAGCCCAGAACTACAACGAAGACATCAACTTCAATTTAAATACTTGCACCAGCCACATCGCTTCAACAACAACAAATGACGGCTCAAACTTTCATGATTTCCCATATCTTCTCGAATTCTCGGAAGCATGGACCTGTGATGACACCAAAAGTTACCTTCTTCCAGATAGAGGATCCAAGTGAGTCACACTTGGGGACTGAGAACTCCTTCATTTTTGAAATTTAACACAATACATCCCTCAACTAGAAGGTCTGATCAACAATGGTACAAGCAACAAGATTTTTCTACATCGTACTTACACGCCTGGGAAGCCTCTGCCTCTTACCTGATCACATCCAAAAAGAAATCGACAAAAATCAGTCAAGAACGGGTCAAAAAATCCTTCACGAGAGTGTTCGTCTATGCTTCTACAACGATATACCAGAAGAGCACATCAATCAGAGGCCTGAGTTACGAGATATGGATCTTGCACTAAAGTCTACAAGGTCTGAAAATTCACACGGGATTACTAATCACAGATGTTTACGCATGGTATGCTGACCTATCTAACTCATAGACGAGTGATTCTTTTTGCATATGATACCTTGATCTCTTGGATTTAAAGTTGGGGTCAAACGTCAAAATCCGACATCATATGAAACTTCAACAACTTCGGAAGCAAATAGTGTGCAAACTAGGGTTTCCAAACGTGATTCAAAAGAATCAGCATTATAGAGACCTTGGCTACCCATGGAATTTCATCTTCTTAGACATATCATCCTGTTAGGTCACACTGCATCTTCCAAGTAGACCTTATCAACCTATCTACGAAAAAAACACTGGAATCCACCGCCAACCTCACTTGCAGTTCTGATCTACCATCAGCTTCTTCTGCTGGTTTCCAATATTTACAAATTTGTTGCTACTAGCTACAACTCAAAGAAACGTCTCTGGGTGTCCTTTCTCTCATTTACTGACGCTATCACTAGCACTTAATTGTTGCATGCTTAAAATCTAAAGCACGCACCGGAACCAACTACTTGCTTACAAGAAAGTTTAGATCTAAGGCTTAACTCTGCAACAAAGACATTGCCTGGAGGACACAAAGCTAGCAATATTTCTTGTTGGACATATACATGAAGAATCGATCCAGCTAACTTGATCCTCTATTTTAAGATGAAGCGAACCTTTTTCAGAAAGAAATAGTAAAAATACCGACCATATCCCCACTTTTGTTCACGGCAAGATGGCATTCCTGACAAGAACGAGGGCGCCTACTATTCCCAGTCAAGGTTCGTGCTAAGGGGCACATATCTCAATCTCGGGTAATATAGAGTCAACAAATTTTCTTCCCTGCCCAATGGGGATCCTCATAGGCGTACTCTCCATGATCCTGCTGGTAGTTGTTCAACCAACATGACTGAATCATAAGTTCAACCCAGCTACACTTCCCTTGGCTCACGAATTGGAAATTCCGGGCAAGAACGTGGGAATCTACTAATCACATCCAAGACTCACGCTAAGGGGCACTTATCCTAGTACTTGGAAACAAGAAGCTAAGTATACCTTCTTCTACTCTTAAAATTTAAACTATGCGTATATAATCATTATAAGCATACTGCTACCATCTAGTACTTACTATGCAACATTATTGTTCCTCACTAAGCAGGGGACTTAATGTAGATAGTGAATTTTTGACAAGGGCTAGAATTATAAAATTGCCCTCTACTAAGCAATAAGAACATATATGTGCATATTTATGCGCATATGCTTAATATAGAGTACTGTACTTCTATTTATATTCCGCAAGCGAATTAAGAGTACAAATTCTATCTAAATATTCTAAATTGGCCTTGTAGCCTTATCAATACTCATAATATCCATGCTATATCGAACTAGTCTCAAGTCACATAAATTCCACGGCTGAATTACTTGCACTGGATCGAATAAGCATTGAAGTTCTAGCAACATCTATTAAACTCGGGGATATCTAATGCTTAAACCCTGAAATACATTATAGTTTAACGCTTCATTCGCGATGAATGCACCTCAAATCTTCTGAGCCTAAATATGCTATTTTAGCACTTTGTTTAAATATCAGCTACAAATAATACGCCACTCTCTCTAATGCGCCATAATCGAGGAAAAATGCTATAAAAGATGCATTAAATCTCTCAGTTAGGCTATCCCTAGACTTTTCTCATATTAACTCCAAGATAGCACTAGCCATTCGGCTTAGCATTGCATTGGCACTAGTTATCCACAATAACACTAAAAACGCTAACTTTCCTGGCACTAAACCTTAGCGCCTAAGAGGTGCTAACTAACCAAAAATAGTCTTAGCTAGTACATTTTATCCTAATAAGTCCTTAGCCCACATAATGTCAGCTTGGCACCTTAACCCTAGCACCAAAGTGCTAACTCAAATTCTAGCGACAAAAGTGCTAGCTCTTGGCGCTGACGCTCTTATCTCCTCCGCGGCGCCCCTAGCTCCCCAATGTCCATGCTAGCCTTGCAACCTTGGCGTTTCTACTAGCCTTGGCTAGTGACCAAGGCGTCCCTGAGTAACGTTCATGCCTAATGCGTCATTGGATTAACATGGCATATTTAGCGACTTAACCACAAGTGTGTTAACCCTAATGCTAACAATACTATCTAATTGAGGTGCTAACTTCACCTGTGACACGATCTTTCTAACTCTAGTAAAATTGATATTTACTGGAAATTACACATATTGGTCTTACTTCTAAGACGTTAGCACATTATCCTTTTATATTAAAAGAGCTAACACATTCGTATTTGCGCTAAGTAGATAATACTAGTTTTACTAGATACTCCATTCAAAAATATGCCTTTCTTCTAAAACAAGATCATACATTGAGTCTTATATGAATTCCAGCAGGTCCCCTTGCTCGAGGATCCCTCTACAACATTTGGCCTCAAAGGCCTCTCAAACTTATGATAAGTCGCTTCCAAACTAATACTTAGCCATTAAATATGCCATGTTAATTTCAAAAAAGTACATGACCACTAAAATTCCCAGACTCGATAGTAATCAGTATGGCTATCAATCAAGTGAGTCACACAACTTACCTCACTGTCTTAGCAAGTCATTTGACTTAACTAAACTTAATCAAGACCATGGTGGTTTATAACTCCATTATTTCAACGAGATATCAAATACAACATGGGGGGATTCTCATTGGGGTATTGGTCTAGAGGTCTACGGCATCGTGGGTGATGAAACAACCCCCATGAACAAGAAGGTAACGAAAAGTGGGCGATTATAGAGCAGTTGAGAGGATGAGGAGTAGTGATCAGACATGTCTTCCCTACTTTCCGGGCACCACCCCACTACAATCTCCACAATCATCACTTTTCCATGTGTCCCTAACTTCCACAACTTATGGGATTACCAGTGTGTCTTCTTCGAACTATAAATATATGATTCTCACCTATTCGAAACAAGACAGAGCGAGACAAACCACAAAATCAGTCTGAAGAAACCAAAACCTACAGAATCTGCGATTCCTCTACGGAGAATCCATTTTTCTTCACACATTACTGATATTGTTCAACCTTCTTTGCTTCCCTCCCCTAACACCTACCAAAATCATTTCCATCTTTGTAATCGAAGCAGGACGTGAATAACTATTTCTTGGTTTAGGCCCATCCTGTTCGAGCTTGATCTCTCGAACCTACTTGAAAGTACAACTTTGCAGTCCATTTGTTTTCAACCTAAAACAATATCGCAGATAACTCACACACCGTCCATGGGAGCATGAAGCCCCAATACCCTTTAAGTAGACGCCTGAAGTATATGCAATATAATTCACCTATGGATGTCATGAACCCATTGAACATGTATCTTTCTATCTAGTGTATAGACACCTCTTGGTTTTTCTGCTCTTGGGGAGTTGATCTTGTTAGAAAATCAATTCAAATCCATTTAAACCAACGTGATCCCCAAAAACCAAGTCAGTAAAATGAGAGTGTCATCAACAAAAACTCTCTACATCATTACCCCACATGACAAGGAAGTTTTCTCCTCTTATCTGATCACATACAGGATGGTAACTTCACCATTGTTGTTGCTACTTACTACAACCACACTGGTCTATTGTTGGAGATACACTGAACTTGGAATTCTCAAGTAACGCCAAGAAGTCCTCTCATTCTTCAAACAAGCCTTCATGGATAATACCCATGGTCATGATATTCATATTAGCCATCACTAGTAACGAGGCATCCATAACCATCTCCAACAGAATGCCCAACGGGCATGGTCACCTTAGGTTCAGGCTTCTCCTCTCAACTTCTAGAATACTTTTTATAAGTTGCTGGTCACGAGATTACTAATCACGAATGTTTAAGGATAGTTGGATGACCTAGAAAACTCAAAATCAAATAATTTTTTTTGCATATGATAGCTTGGTCTTTTGGCTTCAAAAGTTGGAATCAAACATCGAAATTCGACATCGTATGAAGTTTTACGACTTCTTGAGGGAATGGTACACTACAAAAATAATCGACTTTAGCCACGACAAGAATGCATGGCTACAAATCAAAAATTTGTGGCAAAAAATAAATAGCCACGAGTGATCAACCATAACAAATAGACTCGTGGATAATAGTTTTTTCCACGATGATAGCCACGGTTTTCCACCGTAACTGTTGGTACAAATTCATTTTCCACGGATTTTATTGTCGCTAATTACAAGATTAGATTCACACATATGTATTAATTAATCACGGAAATATATCAGTCGTGGATATTGGTTCAACTATTTGATGTGATACTGCTTTGACAAATGGACATTCCAGTTTTAGGACGTTTGGTACTTACTTAAATGGAGATGAAAAACAAATTTATTTACACTATAAGAATTCTCAAACAACATCATTCATTTTTTGAAAGATATTACATGGTCATAATTGACTACATTAAAACATTGCAGAGAAAAGCTAAATGAAAAACAATTTCAAGTCTAATGTTGAGTTCCACCGAACTATTTAATTTAACACTAAAAATAAAATTATAGAAGGTAAACCAGAGGATGATGTAACATTCCTTCACTTTCTTCACTTTCAATGTCAATCAGTATCTTACAACATAGAATTCACTCCCGATGCCATTTAGTCAAGCCTGGAGCATAAAATACGTACAATTACATGTCAATGTAAACTCAACATGACATCAGGATAAATAAATCGTATCTCTTAGACACTGCCAAGAAACTATCCAACATACTACAATAATGTTAGTTAGATAAACAACAGCTACAAAGATATACTTAACTATTGCTATGACATTCTAAGAAACAAATAACCATAACATATTGTAAAATAAAAGAAGTAAAAGAGTTTTCCTTGACAAGAATACTAAAATCCTGAACCTAGAATCAATATTTATCCATGCATCATTCAAAAAATTTGAATTAGAACCATTACAAACATAAAAAGTACACATTCGAAAAGGGAACATTTAGTATTCAACAACTCTTCATAGATAAACTTGGGATTTGCGATCCCAGGTAAAATCGGTTCAGGATCATGGGATCCTTTTCTATCAGATAGGAAGGGTTGTGGCACATAAGAACCATATAAGATATTCAACTTCAAAGCTTATGGTATTCCCTATAATTTTACTATAATAGCATAATCATATGGCGGTTCTACCAATCATCGGTACAGACTTCATAGCAATGGCATATTGATATGAACAGTTTTGGGTAAAAAAATGTCCGAAAATGAAACCAAGGTTTTTAGCAGATGAGAACTATGACCAAATGTAGGCCTTTCCTATAATAATTCTATATGGATACCCAACTTAAAGTTAAAGGGCATGTTTATCTACGAGTTTCCATAGTTTCCCTCTGATTCAGAATCAAAGCAGAGCCATTTGATCTATTTATACCCAAACATAATTTATTAGTTTTGTATGGATCTTGGAAATCATTGATATAGGTTACATAGTCTATTAGTTACAATGAAATCAAGCATATTAGATACCACTCTTTTGTAAGGTAATTAACAAATCATTATTCATATAACCTAACATATAGCAAAATTAGGACATACAAACACAACTAATAAAAAAGATTAGCAACAACAAATGGAACAAAAAAAATTACAGTTTGAGCAGGACGATAGTAAGTGAATCATTCACGCACAACATGCATCTCAATTTAGGATAGCCTGAAAATTAACAGATCATTATTCCTATAGCCTAACATGTAGCAAAATTAGGACATACAAATACAGCTAATAAAAAAGATTAACAACAATAAATGGAACAAAAAAATTACAGTTTGAGCAGGACGATAATAAGTGAATCATTCACACATAACATGCATCTCAATTTAGGATAGCTTGAAAATTCGTATAGTACCTACAAAGTATATGATTATTATTCCTTTTCCAATGGTTGAGTACGTTTTTGGTATTGATTGGCCGTTCGTCAATAGTCACAAGGACTGCCACATTGATTAGTTAACCACACCAAAGGGTAGTAGACCGTTAAACATTATTAAATCCATTTGTATGAGTATAGATATCTGTAAGTTTAACATACAAAAATGGCTAGATAGAAAAATTACCATAAAAGAAATCCACCTTGACGACTTCGAAGAGGTCATTAGTCAAAGGACCTACACGAATGGATTTCTTTAAAAATAGATTTTCTCACGAGGTAACTGTTGATATGAGCAACATAAGATAACTTTTCACATTCATAATCGTATACAATAGTGTCATCACAGCATCCTACAGAAAGGTAATGAGCCTTTTGCACCACCAACACCCGTTCCAGCACTTTGTATGGGCTTGTATTTTCAAATACACATAACCAATGAAGATTAATCAATTTTAATTCTATTTCTTAAAAAGAAAACTCAAACAAAAAGGAAAAATATAATAATTCCTCTACAACAAACCTCGATCGACATACGTACAGTCTTAGATTAGAATCCCCAAATCTAATTTCTACTTCATGTTCTACTTGAACCAAAGTAATATCTAACTGTAAACGAAAGATAAAGCTTAGATGACTACAAATTAAGCAAATATATTGCATTGAAATTTCAAAAAAATCATTATAAAATAAAAATAAAAAAATCCTCTGAAAACTAATACATTGATGATTTAATTCAATTAAACCACTAGGAATTTCAATTTTCTCACCCTAAGAAAGACTTCAATATCAACTTCTTGATTCAAACTCCCATTCAAACAAAAAAGAGCTTCTCCCTTCATCAATAATATTTTCACCAACAATCTTTAGTTTTGATACCAGCAAATCTTCAAACATTGTGTTTCCCAGCTCTCTTCTCATCGAAAGAAACTACTAACAAAAAAAACCAGAAAATCATCAAAATAATCAAAAATAAAAACAAAAGAAAAAGAATGCAGGTTTTCATAAGCATGAGATTTTGAACTTCTGAATTCAATTTGAGTGAACCAATTTTGAGGCCATGGATGTGAAATCAATATACATGGTAGCCATTTAGACATCTAAAGAGCAAGAAATAGTGTTACATCTTATTTTTGTTAAGAGTATTAAAGTATGAAAAACCCTAATCTGATCCCCCAACATACATTCTCTACCTTGATCGACCTTTTTGTGATTGATGAGTATAGGTTAAGGTTAGTTGTTTGATTGGTGAAATAAAATGGTTTTCAATGATTAATAGGATTTAGGGTTTAAAGTGAAGATCGGAATGAATAAGAACAAGATGGGAATGATTTTTTAGTTGGGCTAGAAGAATGGATTGAAGGATGAACAACAAGAGCTTAGGGTTTTTTCTTCCTCGGAAAAAAAAAACTACAGGTTTACTTTAAAAATTTTGCTGGTGGTGTGGGGTCGATGGTAATGGAGCCTCGAGTAGAAGGGAAATTGGGTAGGTTTATCTTTTAGAACGTGGCTCAATTTTTTATTATCCGGACCTTTTAATTTTTGGGGCTCATAAAAAGGGCAGTTTCTTCCTAAATTAGTTACGCCTAGGATATGATTGACGTAGCAAAATCCCACCAGTTTGTTATGGCCTATTAAGTCGAAGCTGAAATATATTATCATGTTCATAACATGTAAAACATGGGTCTACTGTAATCCCGTAGCAAATATTCTATAAGTCGTAGCAAATGAATGACATACTGCCACGCCCAAGGTTAAACCGTCGTAATATGTTATTAATAGCCACGGCTTACATGAACTCGTGGCAAGAACCACATGGCTAAAAATCAACATTTTTGTAGTGGTATGCAAACAAGAGTTTCCAGACGAGATTAAAAGAACTCAAGGGCTCTCATCTTCTCAAGAAAATTATCACCTCAGGTTTCACTTCTCCTCTTAAGAAATTTCACCACACTGGAGGACGTCATCAACCTTGTGTCACCATTATTCCACTATTATGACCATGTTGTCTCAACTTTTGATGCTGCTATTGCCAGCCCTATTTCCCAATGCTTTTGTTGATACGAGACCAATCCAATGGATATTTTATACTTAATAAAAGATGATATGTTCAAATCTACGAAAAGAGCACTGGAATCCATCGCCATCCCCTTCCGCAACTCTAATCTACCATCAACTTCTTATGCTTGTTTCTGTTATTTATAAATTTGCTACTACTAGCTACAACTCAAAGCATCGTCTTCGGGTGTTCTATCTCTCATCTACTACTTCCTTATTGATGTCGTCACTAGATTTAATCACTGCATACTCAAATCCTAAGCATAGTTGTCAACCACTTGCTCACAAGAAAGTCTAAGCCTAAATCCCAAAAATGCATCAAAGACATTTCCTAGAGGATACAAAGCTAAGTGACTATCTCTCTATTCTTAAATTAAATTTTGAATGTTCGAAAATTCAACGAAGATTCGTCCCGAAGAGATTGGATCTTGGCGTATTCAGCAGTTGAAACTCTGTAGCCGACTGCTGAAGCTTTTGGCGATAATGACAGAGCTAAGAGAATTCTATCATTGCTGTCAACAAAGAGGGTACCAGTAGCAGAGACAAAGATGGAAAAATTTATGGAGAATATTACCCCAGTCGATGAGCGGACTCCTACTCAACGTTTCTTGGTTATTCACGGTCAATTTTCATAGAGTCAATGCGGGTATCCACTAGTCCCATCTAGGTTTAATGCTAAGGGGTGGCTATCTTAATCCCGAGAGACAGAAGCTAAGTATATCGTCTTTTATTCTTGAATTTCTGACTTTACATAATCGTTGGAAGAATATTGTCACCATCTAATGCTTACTGTGAAACATTATTTTTCCTCAATAAGAAGGGAACTTAATGTTAATAGTAGATTTTGAAAAGGGAAAGAATCATAAAATTACCCTCTGCCTGGAGGCAGAAACCCAAAAATATCTCCACATATTTCTGACTTTGTATCAAAACATGAATTATGTACTTCTACATATATTCAGCAAGAGAATCGAGAATACAGTCTTTACAAATAGCTACATGACGTTTTGCACTGATCCTGTAGACTCTTTAAATATATATTATGTGTGTCGTATTATGTCAAAATTATATTACTTTCTCACAATCAGATTTATTATAAAGCTAGAGTAAGTAAGTATTCGTTCCACGGGAGGCTATTATTATTATCCTTGTTTTTTAATTTCTCAAGTAACAATGGGGGGGTTTTGGTATTGAAATTGTTCAAAGTAAATAAAGCTAAGTAAAAAAAAAGCAAACCAAGAGTTTTAAAAGTAATCAATATAATGAGAATATTGGTTAAGGAATTGCATCATTCACAAAAATGTATTTGTATCAATAGCTAGAATTGATATTTAATCTCTCTTTGTCAAAAACCCTAGAATACCTTGATTGCAAGAATATCCCGTTTATTTCCAAGTTCATCATACATACACTAAAAATATGCGAGTATAAATTCTACCTAGAGAACAACCCAACGTGTAAAAAAGCACTAATCAAGTTTAATTCCCCATGAGCATTATGTTTTGTGAAATAAGTTTAATCAATGTAATTGAACGTGAAAAACGTATTAATCCAATTTAACAAAGGTTGTTATTCATATGTGATTGCTAGGATGTATCACTACAAGCAACAATCACTAATACTACTTGTAATCAGAATTCATCAACTTTTACGTATTGTAAACCCTAAATAATCTTTAGAGATGATACAAGTTAAATTGATTTCGGAATCAACCAACCAAGTGTTCAAATCATGTAAAAGTTATAAACAATGAATCACAAACGATAAATTTTTTGACAAAACTAATATATTAATCAAATACCATATTTAAGAAATCAACTTTAATCCTTAACCAATAAACTATAAATATAGCTACTCATAACTATGGAGTTCATACACATATTAAATAAAGAAAAAAATAAAAATATTGCAAACCCTAGATGCGTGAAAGAGAATGGCGGCGCCTTGCTCCCCAAAATCAGATGTAAAAGTGTATAGAAGTTGTAGAAGACTCTCCGTTTTATAGCTCTTCTTTTCAACTTCTAAAATTAGGTCAAGTCTTCAAAGTCCAAATCCAAGTATTCCACCAAGCCCATGTGTGAGAAATAACCCAGTGAAATTTCTTTCAAAAATTGGTCGCCGGAAGTCCAGAAAAGTGACCGGAAATCGACTAGAAAGTCACCAGCAAACAACTTAGGTGACCAGAAAATTGTCACCAAACACCGGTCAACTGTTAAGTATAACAATCTTCTGACGGTCATGGAGGTCAAAGTCTAAGTAGAGAAAGGTGAGTTAGCCGAGTCAGCTAATATGAATTGATCTGATTGGTCTGAGTTAACAAGTTGGATCGGTCAGTGGGTCGACTCGCTAGATACAAAATTCGGCAGAGCCTTCCCTGTATTTTGGTTGAATTCCGGCAGATTCCAGACCATTTTATTATCTCCTTCCCATCAAATCCATTCCTAACATTCATCTACAAAAATCATTCAACTAATCATTCATATTACCATTCAGAAAACGCATCCATCTTCTTTCATTGTAGATCAAAACCAAGCCATAGCATCACTACATCCACCATCTTCTTCTTCTCGTTCAAGAACCAAAGTATCTTCATTATCTCAACACACAGACTCAGTTTCAATTTTTAACACTAGTAGCAAACCCATTTCAGACTCATCTCCTAAACTCTCCACAAACCACCATTACAAATCTTCGAGCTCACCAGCAACAACACCTTCACTAATTACCTATTTCGTTACTAACCCAATCTGCACTACTTCTTACAACACCTAACAATTACTAATTGAGCAACAGATTCATCTTCTGGGATTTGAACTCAATTTGAGCAGTAACCATACCAACTCATTTCTTCTCTTTACTTGCTCTACACAATTCAGATTCACGGGCATCATATCCACTCACTCTCAGCTCAAAAAACATATCTGAATCCTACAACCACAGACCCTAATCAATTACGTGTATCTTTTTCCATTCTTCCCAATTTCATGCCACACAAATAATTCCAATCTAACCCCAACAATCAACAACAAAATATCAACTTCTAACTCGAAATCTCACTGCAATTTCAATCACCAACACAATCCAATCATAACCAAAATCCAGCGAAATTCAATCACAACCCATTCTCACAACAGTTGGAGCCGTCATTTGTTGTCGTTGAAGTATTGGAACTGGGGCGAGCATCTTAATTGAAGTTGAACCTATCATTGTCGTCCGGGCTATTAAGATGCATATCCATTCTTCTTTAATCTCCTTGACTCAAAGCATGACTTGACTCATTGGTTTATTTATTTCAGCAGGTACGTGTGGTGTGCACTTGGGTGTACACTACTTCTGTCGCTTCTGATAGTCAACAGTCTGTAAGAAAACGACTACGAATAATTCTCCCACATTGATGCTTATGAGTCTTTGGGAGATACCGTGAATATATAGGATGAAGATAAAATGGAGGATGAGGATATGGACGAAGCGTCCCATACTGAAGAACTTTGTGGAGAATCTGAATCTGCTGATGTCGATGGAGAAGTAAGTAATGAAGTAACGCCTGACTCCTCTGTTGGTTTGGACCCATATAAGGTAAGTTTCTAATCATTATTAACATGATATAACATGTGAACTATTAAAAATTCTCATAGAAACATAGTCGTACTCATATTCACAAAGAATTTCAAAAATTCCCGTCACTAGAAAATTTCAGAAGTATAGTGCTTGGGAAAAACGCTCTAGAGTCTTCATACGACTTCCGTTTTGGATAATTAAACCCTCTATCCTTATTAGAAAACAATTTCATACATCAAAGGAGTAAGAAATCTAGGTTTTGAGCTTGTTTGGGGCGTCAAAACGACCAAACAGTAGAACTCAAGAAGTAACTAGGAAAATCCTGACAGTTTTCAGACTCGACTGCGCTAGCTGTTTTTCCCATAACGCTTATCTAGCTTGTACAATTGATGCTCCCTTTTAACTTTTAACATATTTTAGTAGACACCAACACAAAACTTTTGATGTAAGAACCATGCTCAGATTCATCACCAATTGCTGTCATCTTTAGAGTTTCCGAAAGATAGTGAAAACGGTTTTTGGTGCGGTTTTTGTGGAAAATCTTGTAATAGGTTGGGCTCATGAAATACCTCAAATATTACTCTATAATAAATTTATGTGACGTTTTTGAATATGTATAGTAGGTTTTGTGGTTCATGCTCAATAATTTCATGTTTGAGATGTTTTGACCTAATATGACTGGATCCTCTCTACTTTTATGGGCAGAATGATCAAATCAGAGTGATGGGATTGTTAGAGAAGGAACAAGAGTTACCGTTGATTTTGATATGGATAGTGTACCTCCTTATACTAAAAACCATATGTGAACTCCTCTTCGCGTACTTGTTGAGGATGATGCTCTTACTGACGTTGGTGTGCAGAATGGTAGTGTAGCAGTGAATCTGCTAGTTGAATACCCCAATGAGGGTATTGTCAATGATTCTTATTCAATAAGACCCTCCCAGGGTACTCTCTTGATGGGGATTTTCACCATTTCATCGGTTTATGCTGATTTGTAATGATCAGTCCCCCTCAGGGTGAAATTTGAGTCGTCCGCGAAATGAAAAGAGGATGTATGCAAAGCAGAGAATTCTGATCTTGGAATTGCATGGATTTATTATCATATGGGAGCTACACGGGAGCATGAAGGAGGTAGCGCCTTGCTGAAGAGAAGGGTATCGGAGTGAAGAGACGGGTACTGGAGTGAAGAGACTGGTACCAGAGTGAAAAGGACCGGTACCTGAGTGAAGGTACTAGTACCAAAGTGTAAAGGTATGGTTCCTGAGTGAAGGTACTCGTACTAGAATGAGATGGACTAGTACCTGACCGAAGAGACTCGTACCATAATGAAATGGACTGGTATCTGAGTGAAGCGACTCGTACTAGAATAAAATAAACTGGTACCTGAGTGAAGATACTCGTACCGGAATGAAAGGGTTTCTGAGTGAAGATACTCGTACCAGAATGAAAGGGTTTCCACGTGAAAAGGAAAATTTGAGAATGTGATAGCTGGATTTGGCTTTTGTTATTGTCGTTGTAGAGTTTTGTCTGGGATGTGGAGCAGACTTTGTCTTTTGGATAGTGCTAAGTCTGAGGCTGGTGATAGGGATGAGGCTGATGGTGAGCGTTCGATATGTGAAACTTGATGAGATGAGGCCTTCCTGTTGACCTCTTCGTTCTGACAAGACCTCATGGATGATCAGATGTTGTAGTGTTTACTGACCAGACGGTTTCTCCAACAGATGTCTCTACGACTTTTGGACCTTGAATTGTCATATGTAGTCCCCAGGATATTCGTCGTTTGTCTGGAATAATCTTTTCAGATCTGAACATTTTTATCCCCCATTATTGAGGGAGAATAGCGAGCAATATATCCCCTGGTGAAATGATCTTTTGGATGGAGAGAGGGTAAAAGGTTGGTGCTGATGAAGTGACACCGGTCCATCTTTGCCTTGAAATGGTAAAAGTATTTTGATATGTTTGTAAATAGTGGTAAATAAAGTATCGTTCGCTCGAACTTGTGAAGATTGAATTTAGATTTAATAAATGAATTTTAAACTAAAATTATACACAAAATATGAAAATAATGTTAACAAATACTGAGGTTATGGATTTCACCATTAACCAATTAAAGTGCTTCAAACTAATTAATATTCATGCAATTCTTACGTTTAATTTGATTCTAAAATGTTGCAACAAGTATATTTTCAAAATAGCAATTGTATTACAAAAGCATGGAACATCTAAAACCTAGGCTAAAGCATGTACCATCTAACGAAATCACAACTGCTTAATAAAAATCATTAAATCAATTTTCAACCAAGGCAAATAATCATAAAGAAATTGCAAAAATTAATTAAAATAGAATTATACCACTTTTATTGAAACAATGGCTTCCTCCGTCACCTCAGCAAATGGGGTTTAGCTCATCTTGCTCAAAACGCCCTCAAAAGTTTGGTACATAGCTCAAAGTGTTTGAAAATAATGAAAAAGAGTGAAAATAATGAAAAACAGTGAATTTGCAACGTTTATAAACGTTACAGACTCACTGTTACAGAGGGATAACTGTTTCCTGAAGATATACGTTGCAAATGAAGATATCCGTTGCAAAGTTAAAATCTTTAGCAACGGAATTTTCAAACTTTTCGCCACGGGATCTTCAACCTTTTCGCAACGGACTCTTCATCTTCTTCATCATGATCACGAACAAAATTTTCTGGATTTCTTGATTTGGGGTTTTGGGACTCCCCATACCCCCCCCCCCCCCTTTGTGATGCTTTCTCCACTTCTATTTATAATGCAACAACCACCTCTCGATTGTCTTCCCAAATCTTTTGAAAATATCTTTCCATCAATGAGAATCATATCGGTGATTAAAAACCCGTGATGTTGTTTCCATTTTTAAGACACGAGAACAATATCTTCCCCTCTTCTGTGATGTTGGTATCTTCCTTTTTTCCATGAATACCAGATTTTATTGCACAGATCTTTAAAACACGAGAAAACATTTTGTTCCCTTTTTTTCACCTGAATCTGTTTTATGCACAAGATTCTGAATTGTTCTATAGTTTAGGTAAAAAGATATTCGAGATTTACAAATCTACGGTAAGAATATTTCTTGTTTTAACTTCATCCAATTATGCTCAGATGCTTCACAGATTTGAGAAAGATTTGTTCCCGCCAACTTGTTTTGAATTCTAATTTAAGGTGGGTGCCCTGAACCAAAGGATGGATGCCTTTATCAACCGGGGTGCCCTTATCTAATATGAAGGTGCCTTTATTAATTTTTCCCGGGGGTCCAAACATCACATTTGAAGCCAATTTTTCCACAAGAGTTTATTTTTCCAAAAACACCTACAAAGACATAAAAAAACATAATAAAAAATACAAAATCGAGTACCAACAATACATATAATTGAGATCAAATCAGACACAAAAATGTGTCTATCAAATACCCCCAAACTTATTATTTGCTAGTCCTCGAGCAAATCTAATAAAAAAAATCCTAACTCACTTTCGCAGGCATCGCGATTGCACTTAGCGTGTGCAATAAGCCTTTAAACCCACAGGTGTCCCTATCGGACGAGTTGTAGTCTCGTGAGGGTTTACAAGTGGTGTACCCACAAAACCTTTACTCCAAACTCTAGCTACTTGTGAACGATTGAGGATAGACACTAAACAAACTATTTAGTTGGCATACTAAATTCTTCTCCTATAAGAATCATTACCCTATATGAGCCCAATTGTTGTACACGAGTTTTCACTCAGTGTACTAAAATTCATATAAGAATTCAAAACTCTACTTAAATAGTTGTTCAGCCACGATACTCAGAATCTATCACAGTACAATCACATAGAAGATTTAGAAGATGGATATAGACAAAATGAAGTTTGCGCGTGTTGACTAAGGTGAACGGTGTTTCACATATTTGTCTGAAGGTCAGTGCCAGGATGAATGTCTTGATATACGCTCCCACTAGTCTTATTCCTTAAACTAATATCGACTCAGCTGGTATATACAAGGGTCTCAGCGGTCGATTTATTGAAAATATTGTATTGACAACATGATTGGATTAAATGAATCCAAGCGCATGCTCCTTATCAGCATGGTACATGATAGTTCTAATGGATCCTGCAATCCACGCTTGCTTAGGCGAATGAGATAGGGAGAACATACATATATTGCTATCAAAGTATCAATTTGTATTTATTATTATTATTATTATTTATTTTATTTTATTTTTATTTATTTTATTTTTATTTTTTTATTTTATTTTTTAAAAATAATAATGGTCTAAATAATACAATAATGGGGATTGATATCAAACACTTCATCTTGGAGGTGATAACAATTTGATACTGGTGCCCCACCAAATCACTTAGAGAAACACAAAAATTGCAAAAATAAAAACAGAAGGTGATATGGTCAAGATAGATTCCGAGATATGGTGACAACTATCATGTTATTTCTAACACCTAAGCTAGGCATCCTTTTATGAATAGACCATTTAGCTGGGCACACCAATTACTATCGAAAAAGTGTTAAGTTTCCATCTACCTAGAATTGTTCACAAGTTTTTAGACTTTGGAGTTTTAATTTTCACTAAAAGTTTCTCCCTTACTCCCAAACTTAAATCTAACATTGCCCTCAATGTTCTAGAGATAAATTAAATATATGAACAAGGAGAAACTGTTACCAATCGAAGGAAAGGAGTTAAGGAAAGATATTACCGTGTCGCACGAGCATGTGTTACCTCCCAAGAAGTGTTAGGTTTAAATTCTTCAGCCAGACTAAGAAAGAATTAGTCACCTCATAAAATCATAGAGCAATAGTCGGAACAACTGTGGGTCTTCTGAATAAAACAATATTATCCAACATAGAAGAAAACAGTAGCAGACCCAGAAAGAGAACAAACCAAGCACACCCTTATCTAGTTTTCTGTTTAAAACAACTATATCTAGTTGTGGTTCAGGTTCAGGCTCTATAAAAGGGTCTAGATAAATCTCTTTAGGCTGACTTTCCTCATAGGTAGGATCCAGAGGATCAGGTTGTAGAGTCTGGAAAAACTCAAATAATAAACTCAAGGCACATAATAATAACCTGAATAATTGTGGATCCTCAAAGTCAATCAGATTTGATCCACACAGTTGACTACTCTTAAAATGGTGGTCATTCTTAAGCAAATGTGTCGATTCTAATTTCCTAAAATAATTAGGCTTAGTCTTAGAACTTAATAACTGACACATTTGAAATTCAAACGTTCCCACATATGGAAGAAAATATATTTTGGAGGGAATATAAAGTCAATCTTGGTATTATTTCCTAGGTGAACCACATCGACCAGAGGATGGGTTTCTAACATCTGAACTTCTTTTTGGACATGATTAGGTTCGGAGAATCTAGTTTGAAGAGGATCTTGAAAACTGGTAGAGATATCAATTACAATATCAGGAACAGGCAAGTCCTCTGGGTATTTAGATGCAAAGTGATCCAACAACACCTGAGAAGCACACAATTCTAACTCTAAATTAGGTAATTTTTGGAAGTCTAAGGGTCTAGAAACAACCTCTAAGTCGGGTGAATGATCTTGTGAGATGGATTCATCTATGGAATTAGGCAAATCATCTGCACAATCATCCACATGGTTATCAATATATTCTGTACGGAACTGAGAGTCACTACGAGACTGATCATCATCATCCTCATATAATCTTTGCATTGCCAGAACTCTCAATCTTTGTTCCAAACTAAGCGGTCTGTGTTTATAATACTTCTCATATATCATTAGAGGTGATTCTTATACAAAGGTATTTGGATCACTATATTTTAATTTCTTGAGGGCGTCCCTCCAAGACAAAGAATCATCGGTACCCCCAAACATAGAGTGGACATTACTCTCAGATGGACTAAAAATTGTTGGTTGGATTCTAGGGTCCTTAAGGTCAGAACTACACTAAACTTCCTCTATTGTATTGAAATTCTCTAAGACTCTATCATCTTCTAAAATAGTAGTGTCTCTAGTCAAATCCTCTTCATTTTGAATAGGTGAATAATCATTAAAATTATTTGGATTTGAAACAGAAATAACATTATCACCATGAAGCACAATTGGAGTGACAATTTCTTGATTACTCTGCCTGTATATTTCAAGTTCTTCACCAATACTATCCTCATCATAATAATATGAAGATGTTTGAACCTCGTCTAAATAAGTAGTGTTACCAATTCTATCCTCGTCCTCTTGACTAGGTGAATAATTATCAAGGGTATCACTATATTGGAAATTAAGATCATTTTGAGCAATATTATTCTTTGCAGAACTTTCGTTTACACTTAATAGGAACCTATTACTATCCTCAATCATCTGCTTTGTATTCTCAGTCATCTGCTTTGGATTCTCAGTCAACTGCTTGAGGGATTCTTCTAGAGAAAGATTTGGGCTACTATTTGTTCCCCTTCATCTTAATCCGAACCTTTTTGCATTCTCAGTCAACTGATTTAGGGATTCTAGAGATATAATAGGTTCATAAGGAGTGCTAGGTCGTAACTGCTCGTGTGATTCTTCTAGAGGAGGAGTTGGACTACTAATTGTTCCTCCCATACTTAATGTGAACCTTTTTGTATCCTCAGATAACTCCTTGACGGAATTCTTTAGAGAAACAACTAGATCATAAAGATTGCTAGATCTTAACTACTCGTGTGGTTCTTCTAAAGGCATGATAGGTTCACTATAAGTACTACATTGCACCTGCTTAAGGGCATCCCTCCAAGACAAAGAACTCAAAATTTGCTCTTTTCCCGTTCATATGTCCGGTGAACGTACGAATAGTAACTGGGGCCTCCATGGTATGAACCATAACCTTCAGAAGGTTGGTAGTGGTCCCAAGTACTGTCCACACTATGGTCATAGTAAGGGTAATGCCCGTTTTGAAACTCAGTCGGATATTTATTGTAATACCAGCTTGACATTTTCTAACAAAAATTTCCTAAAAAATTTACAAAAAATCTAAGAAAATAAATCCTAACAGGAAGGGGTTCTAAACATACACAAACAAGGCCGACTCAACCAAATCAAACCTACTGAATCTAGCAAACAAAAAGCATGATGGTTCCACTTAGATTGTTTCTAGACCAGCTTTTATTTTTCCAAAAGGCAACTAGTTACAGTTTTAGCGAATCTCTCAGAACGATCCGAATTAGATTAAGTCAAAGAGAAACATGATAAGATCTAAGGAGCTTTGATAACCATGTCTCTTTAGCACTTTTCCCCGGGTTACAAGGCGGCTCTAATCAACTTAAAACAATCTTCTTGAACCTTGAGTTAGGCTAACAAAGTAACCAATACAGTCTTTTTGAATGATTTTCCAATAAGCTCGATACCTTATCGGTCTTCTTTCTAGTCTAATTTTAAGGATTAGGTTCGCGTTAGGTAACGTGTTAAGGCGGGCAAGAAGGAAACGGTGATGAAATACGATTCCTTTATCTTATATGGCCAATCCTTGCCCTTTACTAGAAAATAAGTCCGTATTTAATTCATCAACATATATGCATACGAAGGAATACAGTAAACCCACTTGTAGGGGATTCGTGGGTTGATCAGGTCCTACCTCCCGTACCAGACGGGGGATGAATCGGTTGTAGTCGACTCGGGACACCAACTCATGTGTTAGTGTACGAACCCAAGGGGCCGAGACAATATCGTAATTGTTGTCCTTCCCTGTTGCAGTTTATATTTAATAATACCCTTCCGTAGGGTTTGAAAATAAACAAAGTGTTCAAAGTCCCAAAAATAATGTCCAAAAAGTATACAAAAAAATAAAAGAAAAATACAGAAAAATAATGTGTTCAAAGTCCCTTTTATGAATAGACCATTTAGATGGGCACACTAATTACTATCGAAAAAGAGTTAAGTTTCCATCTACCTAGAATTGTTCACAAGTTTTTATACTTTTGAGTTTTAATTTTCACTAAAAGTTTCTCCCTTACTCCCAAACTTAAATCTAACATTGTCCTCAATGTTCCAAAGATGAATTAAATATATGAACAAGGAGAAACTGTTACCAATTGAAGGAAAGGAGTTAAGGAAAGATATTACCGTGTCGCACGAGCATGTGTTACCTCCCAAGAAGTGCTAAGTTTAAAGTCTTCAGCCAGACTAAGAAAGAATTAGTTACCACATAAAATCATAGAGCAATAGTCGGAACAACTGTGGGTCTTCTGAATAAAACAATACTATCCAACATAGAAGGTGCCTTTAGTAATTTTTCCCGGGGGTCCAAACATCACTTTTCGAGCCAATTTTTCCACAAGAGTTTATTTTTCCAAAAACACCTACAAAGACATAAAAAACATAATAAATACAAAATCGAGTACCAACAATACATATAATTGAGATCAAATCAGACACAAAAATGTGTCTATCATATTTCCAGGTCTTCATGGGCGACAAGGTTGGATTATTGGCTCCTTGATTGTCCTCTTTGAATGCATATCTCGTCATCATCTTGAATATTAATTCTGGTACTGTTGACATTGGTAGGCTTAGAATCGTTGCTTGCTGCAACTGATGACAGATCTATTCTGGGAAGAATTGTTCTGTTAGAGTCTTGAGGAAAGTGAGTATCTATCTTGAGGGGTAGCCATGTCTTTCTTTGTTTTGGCAGGAACTTTTTAACTTTGCATCAGATCAACCATGTTGAGTGTCCTTTAGGCGTTCCATGATTTTATAGGAGTCTCTCCAGATCTTCACAGGTGACAAAATTGAGTTGTTGGTACTTTTATGGAGGACGATCAAGAATGATATGAACTTCATCGTTCCTTTGAGTCTTTGACGTGCCAGCGCCAGTAGTTGTTGTGAGGTTGGTCCTGGTTTGCTTCGTCAGGAGATGACATTATTCCGAAAGAGTTGCTCCATCATGGTCTTGAGACAAGCTAGTAATTCCTTCTGAGTAGTGGCCATATCCACCCCGAGTTCTAGTAAGGAATTTTTATCTCTTCATCAGGTCGGCTATGTTGATCAGAGTTTGAGTATCCTCGGTGTCTTCAGGTGGTCTTGTCAATGAGAGGAGATGTAGTAGTAGAATTGGTACGGGGAGTTTCAATAGGAATAAGGGTGTTTTATATTCACCACCACCAGTACAACCTGAACCAACCATAGGAGTTGTAACTGTTCCAGACCAAAGATCCACCATTCTTAGTAACTAAAAATTAGTTTTCTAATTGAGAGGTTGATCTTCCATTGTGGTCGCCAATTGTTTAAGGATAAAACAAATATACTTCAAAATGGTACTTTCAGGTAGGTTCGAAAGATCAAGCTTGAACAGGACGATCCTAAACCAAGAAATGGTCGTTCACGTTCTGTTTTGATTATAAAAATGGAAAGGATTTGGGTAGGTCTTAGGGGAGGGAAGCAAAGAAGGTTGAGAAAATATCATTGTGATAATGTATAAAGAAGAAAATGGATTCTCTGAGAGAAATTGTTAATTCTGTAGGTTTTTTTTTCTTTAGAGAGAGTATCTTGTCTTTCTTGTTTCGAATAGATGAAAATCATTTATTTATATTTCAAAGGAGACACACTGATTTCTTGTAAGTCGTGGAAGTTAGGGAGAGATGGAGTCGTGATGATTATGGAAAGTGCAGTGAGGTAGTGCCTAGAAAATAGGAAAGACCTGTCTGACCACTACTCCTCATCATCTCTACTGCTCTGTAACCACCTATTACTTATTACCTTCTTGTTCATGGAGTTGATGCCACCACCCAGATTGTCGTAGACCGCCAGACCATTACCCCAATGAGAATCCCCCTATGTTTTATTTGATATCTCGTGGAAATAGTGGAGTCATAAGCCACTATGGTTTTGACTAAGTCAAGTTAAGTCAAATGACTTGCTAAGTTAGTGAGGAAAGTTGTACGACTCACTGGATTGATATTCAGAGTGATTAGTGTTGAATCTGGGAAGTCTAATGGTCATGTACTTTCTTGAAAGTAACATGAAGTATTGGCTAAATATTAGCTCAGAAGTGACTTATCGTAAGTATGAGAAGCATTTGAAGCCAAATGTTGTAGAAGACTTCATAGGCAATGAGACCTATCAGAACTTATATGAGACTTAATGTTGGACTCATATTAAGAAGAAATACGTATTTCTGAGGTAAGTAGATAGTAAAGCTAGTACTAGATACTTGGCGCAAATAAGAATGTGCTAGCTCTTTCAATATAATAGGCTAATGTGCTAACGTCTTAGGAGTAAGACCAATATGCATGACTTCTAGTAAATATCAATTATACTAGGGATAGGAAGCTAGTGTCAATGAGGTTTGAAGTTAGCACTTTAAATTAGGTAGCATAGTTAGCATTAGAGCCTTAATATCAATGTACTTGTGGTAAGTCGCTAAGTATGATCGTGCTAGATTAGAGATGTTAAGCTAGGAACGTGTTAGATCCAAGGAAGCCAAGGGTGCTAGGGACGTGCTAGATCCAATGACTCCAAGGATGCTAGCAAGGACGTGCTAGGGATAGACGCGTAGGAGTTAGGATGCGGAGGCTAGCATGGACGCTGAGGAGCTAGGCCGCTGAGTATCCAAGACGCGTAGGATGCAAAGATGCCAAGGCTAACAGGGATGCATAGGATGCGAGACGCCAAAGACGCTGAGGATCCAAGGTGCATAAGAGTAGGATGCAAAAGAGGTTATGGGCGCCACGGAGGATCTGAGACGCGTTGGAGTTCAAGGGCACCAAGGAAAGGCCAAGGGCGCCAAGAAGAAGCCAAGGGAGCCAAAGAGCTAGGGACTCGTTGCTTGGCAAGGGGAGTATTGGCCATTATGGACGTGTCAGGCTTTTAGATAAGGATACGCTAGCTACTACGGGACGCATTGGCCTTGCTAGAGACGTGCTAGCCTTTGTGACGCGCTAAGCATTCCTGAGAGGAGGTTCGCTCCATTGGCGTTAAGGTTAGGGTTTAGCACTTTTAGTACTAAAATCAAAGTGCTAGGGTAGTGATATGATAGCTAAGGCCTCACTAGACCAATATGTGCTAGAAAAGACCATTTTACGCTAGTTATCACTTCTTAGGTGCTAACATTTAGCGCAGGAAAGTTAGCGCTTTTACCGCTAATGTGGCTAACTGGTGCCAATATGGTGTTAAGCCAAATTTCTAGTGCTAACTTGGTGCAAATATGAGAAAAGGCTAGGGTTAGCCTAGCTTAGAGATTCAATGTGTCTTTTATGGTATTGCTTCTTAGCTGTGGCGCATCCAAGAGGAGTGGTGTATTATTTGTGGTTTATATTTAAGCAAAGTGCTAAAGTAGCATATTTGGGCTCAAAAGATCAATTTGAGAAGCATTCTTGCGAATGAAGCGTTAAACTATAATGTATTTCAGGGTTAAGCATTATCTATTCCCGAATTTAATAGATGTTACTAGAACATCGATGCGCACTCGAGACAAGTTCAAGGAATTCGCCCGTGTAATTTTGTGCGACTTGAGGCTAGTCCGATATGGTATACATATTGTGTTTATTGAAAAGGATACAAGGCCAGTTTAGAATGTTTGTAGTTGTTTAGAATAGACTCAAGTTGTTCTATACTAGTGGGAAACCCATCTAGGAGCTTGAGACTTATTATGTAGAGATTATAGACTACATTGTTAGCATAGAATGCCTGTAGCCTTTTGTAGAGATTGAATCATCAATTCTCTTGCGAAATATAAGTAGGAATACAATATTTTATATTTTGATGTGAAGTCATAAGTATGCGCACAAGTATGTGTGGATATTTAAATGTTCCTGCAAATAGGCAGAATGGCGATTTTATAATTCTGACCCTTGTCAAAAACTCACCATCTACATTAAGTCCCCTGCTTAGTGAAAAACAGTAATGTTGCACAGTAAGCACTAGATGGTGACAGTATGCTTATAATGATTATATATACATAATTCAAATTTTAATAGTAGAAAAAGATATACTTAGCTTCTGGCTTCCAGGTACTGGGATAAGTGCCCCTTAGCGTGAGTCTAGTATGTTATTAGTAGATACCCATGTTCTTGCCCGGAATTTCCAATTGTTGAGCCAAGGGAAGCATAGCTGGGTTGAACTTCTGATCCAGTCACGTCGGTTGACCAACCACCCGCAGGGTCATGGAGAGTATATTTATAAAGAGCATCATTGGAAAAAACTTGGTTGACTCTGTCTTGCCCGAGATTGGGATACGTGCCCCTTAAAAAGAACCTTGGATGGGAATAGTAGGCCCCCTCGTTATTGACAAGAATGCCATTATGTCGTGAGCAAAATAGGGGATATGGTCGGCGTTTTATCTTTTTCTTTCTTTCTGAAAAAGGTCTGCTTCATCTCAAATAGAGGATCAAGTCAGCTGGATTGATTTTTCATGTATGTGTCCAGCAAGAAATATTGTTAGATTTGTCTCCTCCAGGAAATGTCTTTGATGCAGAGTTAATCATTAGATTTAAACCTCCAGGAGGCGGTGTAAATTGTTTCTGATGCGGTTTTTTCGAAACGCCTTGTAATGGTTCCGACTCATATAATACTTCAAATATCACTTTGTAATGAATTTATATGACATTTATGAGTATGTATAATGATTTTTATGGCTCATGCTCAAAATTTTTGTGTTTGGCATGTTCTGACCTAATATGCCTGTGACCTCTCTACTTTTAGGGAGGAATGACCGAAATCAGAGAGCTGAGCTTACTAGTGAAGAAACGAGAGTTATCATTGATCGCGATGTAGATAATATCCTCTCCCATGATGAAAATCATAAGCGGAATCCTACTTGTATACTTTTTGAGGATGGTTCTTCCAATGACATTGATGTGCGGATTAGTAATGTAACAAAAGGCGTACCAGTTGAATACCCAAATGAGGGCATTAGCATTGACTTCCACTTTGATAGAATTCTTCCTCAGTACTCATGTGTGAGAGGTTTCACCATTCCACATGTTTATGCTGATTTATACACTAAGATTTGGAAGAGGTTTGGTCACTTCTTCATGGACAATCCCAAGAATTACAGAATTTTACAGCGGGACATGTGCAGCTTGATGCCAACCATACATGAGATATTTTATCCCCCTCAGAATAAGATTTTTGAAATTATCCTTAAGGAATGGGAGGAAGATGTAGATAAGGCTGAGAAATCTGGTCTTGACATCACATGGATTCTAGTTATCTGGGAGCTATACGAGAGCATCTTGCTGAAGTAGGTGAATTTGCTAGCTTGGAGGCGGTGAACAAGGTTAGAGGAGAGTTTGAAAGGATTTCTCAGGAGTTGAAGCTTGCAACTAAAGTTCTTGGAAGAATTGAGAAGGGGTACTCTGAAGGGACTGAGCCAGTCTTCAAAGATTTCTTTAGGATTTATAGTTTTACGGAACGTATTTATGGTTTTTCTTTTGGGATTTTGGGTAGGTAGGTTTGAAAAATTATTTGTAAAGGGATTTTCTTTTAACGAATAATAATATTTCGAATTGATTGGTAAACTTAAAATCCTAAGTATGAATGCAGAAATATTGCAATCATTTTGGAGGAATTACAAACATTGCATGAAAAATAGGGAAATATTTAAAATATTATAACAAAACATTCAAGCTTTGCAAGATTTGAGCCACTTCTTGTGCATTACTACCCCTTATGGCTTGTCAATGTTTATGAGCTTGTAGTAACCACCTAACAATGTTTCCGTCATTATGTAAGGTTCTTCTTAAATGGTTGGAGAAACTGTCAAATCACCGATTATACCTCTACATACATGGTTACCAGATACCCACGGAGAAGCACATTACAGTACATGTATGCTTCTAGCCGGAATCATATTAAAAATGGGAGCATGTGGATTGGTTCGGATCAATATGGAATTATTGATGCAGAGAATTTGTACTCTTAGTAATTTTTAAGACTGTGTCTCCAATTTGAAAAGGCCCAGACTTGGCACCTTACCTGAATAGCCTTCTTTTGGGATGATTAGGAATTACTGATGATATATCTTCCCATGATCATAAGTGACTTGATCCGTGAATGACTTATGGGTCCTCCCATTCTCATTAAAAACTACTCTTAACCACTTTATAAAATACTAAAACGGATCAGCTTCCCATTCACATCGCCTAGTCATAACAGGGTTGTCCTCTAGGAAGAGTCCCGAGTTTTGACAGGACAAGGGCTGACTGATTGCAAAGCAGTTTGAGGAGCAGGACTTACTTAGCCAAGTTTCAAAGTCTGAATCGAGTCCCCAAGCTTTGACGATGATAAGGATGTCGCCTCTTTGTTGTGAATCCAAGGTTGTCCCAGAATCATGTCATAGTTTGGGTCTTCTTTGACGACGTAGAATTTCATGTCCGCCTTAATATCTCCTATCTTCATCTCTAGAATAACGTATCCACAAGACTTTTTAAGCTTCCCTTCAGAATCTTTGATCATGGTCGGTGATTGAATAATCTCTCGCTGAAAAATCCTTACATCCCTGAGGGTGTTGATAGTGATAACATTGACATCCATGCTAGCATCAATTGGTGTTTTCCCAAACTTCATGCCTATGAGGTTGGCGGTTGTGAGGAGTCCCCAGCCATATGTTTTGTTGTTAAGGTCGACCATGTCCTCTGTGGGAGACTTGACTTGAACATGAGTATCTTTAGTAAAGAGTAGACGTTTACCAGTTATAACACGACTGAGGGCAGCGAAGATATCCTTGCATTGTACTTTTGAGAGGTAAATAAGATCACACAGGGATTGGGATGTTTGACTGATCGATTTCCTAGTGAGGTGAAGTTTCTAACATGAAGATGATTCTTGTGGAAACCTTCAGAATCTAATTGTAATTCAACCGATTCTAATTTTTCTTTGAAAATGTGTATCAGGTTAATGCATTCACTGGATGGATGATATGATGTACCGATGGTAGTGACAGTATTTCAAGTTTGTTATTTCCTGAGTCGTCGGGGGTTTCCGTATAGGCGGTAGCTCGATAGCATCGTCTCATGTCCAAGCTTCAAATAATTCAATCACTTCTTCATTGGAAAGGGAAAATATGGAAAAATTACATTTGGCTTCATATTTGGCTCCTGCTGCTGCTGTAGTTGTTGTTGTCATGAAGGTTTGACTGTGTTTTCAGATGAGGTCAGACTTTGGGACGGTGTCGGGGTTGTGGATGAATTCGAATGAGGGAACTTAGTTTGTGACTCTGTTGAAATGAAGCTTTTCTTTTGGATCCCTCGTTACTGACAGCACCAATTGATGGTTGGATGATATATTGCTTGTTGACTAATCGTCGGTTTCCTCTAGTATATCCAGGACCTTCCTCTTTTGCAGGCCTTGTTCTCTAGTAGGCATGAGAAGTTCTCGCTGACCTCATTGCGGCTTCATGTAACTCAAAGAAGGTCTAAAATCGTAAATTTTCTAAGGGAACACGATAGACATGAATCATAGTATTGATACAGAGTTTCACCAATTGAAGCTTCATCATATTTGGATCATGATTGTCCAAAACTTGAATTTGGAATCTTTTCACGTAATCATAGGGGTGCTTATTATTCCTTTGGAACATCCTTCCCAGATATGACAGAGTGACTTGCTCGGAGACGAAGAAGTATTTTTTATAGAAAACATTGTTTATTTCTCCCCCAACTGGATATACAGTTGGGAGAATGTTGTTGTACCATGTGTAGGCTCTTCCAGTAAGGGATTTTGAAAAATCCTTGAGACGTAGCACATGATTATATTCATGTTCCTCGTGCGATTCTAAGAATCGAGAGACATGTTTATGAGCATTTCCAGTTTCGTCGTATAGTGAGAAATTATGAGAAGAGTATCCCCTGGGTAGTGGGATTTTCCGAACTTCAAGCAGGTAGGGAAGCCGGTGCTGATGAAGTGAGGATGAGTCTTTCTTGCCATGATTTCGCAGGAGTCTCTCCAGATCTTCACGGGTGATGAAATTTTATTGTTGGTTCCTCAGTTGTGATCAATCAGTGATGACATGAACTTCATCATCCCTATGGTTCCTCGACGTCCCAGCAGCTGTAGACATTTTAAAATTAGCCATGGCTTGCTCTGTTAGGAAATGTCGATGCTCTAGAGAGAGTTATTCCATTAGGGTTTTGAGAAAAGTAAATACATCTTTCTGAGTGGTAACAATATCCTCTTGCGTTCTGGCAAGAACCTCTTGTTTCTGCATCAAATCAACAGTGCTAAGCGGCGTTTGAGTGTTTCTAGCATTTCAAACAGTTTTTTCACCAGGAGCAATTTTGACACTAGCGTCAGTAGAAACATTGGTGAGAGGAGGGTCGGTAGTAGCATGAGTGGTTTCAGAACTGCCACCACCAGTGTTAGTAGAATTGACATTAGGAGTCGTAACTGCTCCTGACCTAAGATCCATCATTTTGAATGATTGAAAATTGGCTTTTCTAATCGAGAGGTTGAGCTCCCGTTGTGGTCGCCAATTGTTTTAGAGTGAAAAAAAATGTACTGCAGAAGAGTAATTTCAAGTAGGTTCGAGAAATCAAACTCAAACAGGACGAGCCTAAACCAATAAATGGTTGTTCACATCCTGCTTCGGTCACAAAGGTGGAGATGATTGGGTTGATCTTAGGGAAGGGAAGCAAAGAAGATCGATATATCACAGTGTGATGAAAATGGTAGTGTGTAATTTTAAGAATGGATTATCTCTGGGATAGATCGTTGATTATTCTTCTTAGTTCCTTGGTAAATAGTTGCGGCCATCAATTTATAGTTTGATAGGAAACACACTAATTTCTCGTAAGTGGTGGAAGTTACAAAAGAAGTGGAGAAGTGACGATTGTGGAGATTGTAGTGGGGACTTGTCTGAACACTACTCTTCATCCTCTCAACTACTCTCAAACCGTCCCACTACTTGTTATCTTCTTATTCGTAGACATGTTTCCACAATGTTGGATGTGGTAGACCGCCATACCAATACCCCAATGAAAATCCCCCCATGTGTTGTATTTGATATCTCGTAGAAAGAGTGGAGTCATGGACCACCACTATTTTGATTAGGTCAAGTCAATAGCTTCCTAAGTCAGTGAGGCAAGTTGCACAATTCACCTGATTGGTAATTAGACTGATCAGTATCGAGTCTAGTAAGTATAATGGTCATGTACTAGCTTAGGAGTAACATGGCGTAAATTTGATGGCCAGGTATCATCTTGGAAGTGACATGGCATAAATTTGGAAGTGTTTGAAGCCAAGATTGCGAGAAAGTTCACAAGGATCAGTCGTGGCGCACTCGAGAATTCAAGAAAGAAAAGGTTTGATAAATAGCCATATAGGGTTGGCGCTGGCACTAGGCCAGCGCCAAAGTAGTGGCGCATTCCTAGGAATGCGTCTTGGAATGTTGGTGCTAGTCTGGAACGCTCTTCAAATTAAGTTGGCCCTGGCCCAACGCCGAAGAGTAATGACGCGTCCCTGGGGACGCGTCTTGCTTGAGCTTGGTTGTGTTATTTGCGAAGCATCCATAAGGGTATTGTGCGTATAATTTTGCGACCTCGGGGAATGTCTCTTTGATTGTGACGCGTCCAAAAGGAACGACACATAATTTATGATGCGTCCTTGAGTAGAATGCTAGAGTGGCATATATTTAAGGACAGGACGTCGAATCGTGATGTGTTCTTTGCGAACAGGGCATTAAGCTGGAATGCGTCTTCGAAGATCAGGCATCAGCCATTTCCAGAATAGATAGATGTTATTGGAAAATCGATGCGCATTCGAGACAATTTCAAGGAATTCAGCTGTGGAATTTATTCGACTTGAGACTGGTTCGATGTGACATAAATATTGTAAATGATAGAGAGTCTACGGGATCAGCATAAAACTCATGTAGTTATTTGTAGAGAATGTACCCTTGATTCTCTTGCGCAATATAAGTAGAAATACAGTATTTCATATATTAATGCAAAGTCAGAAACATGTGAGCAAACATGCGTGGATACTTCTATGTTTCTGCTGCTTGGCAGAAGGTAATTTTTACAATTCTAACCCTTGTAAAAAAAACACCATCTACACAGTGGCAGCATAGTGCTAGCGCTAACCATAACATGGTGCTATCAGTAGCTACCGCCCCAATAGCCACAGCACCAGCCTAGTGCTGGAGCTAACCCTCCATAGAAATAGAGACTAGACTATGCCTTCACTGCTAGACCTATGCTTGCTTTCAAAGCTATCATTTTTGGTGCAATTCCAAACTCTTCATCACTCAGGCGTGTCCCAAATTTGAGA
This sequence comes from Papaver californicum, assembly GCA_023531435.1. Lineage (NCBI taxonomy): Eukaryota > Viridiplantae > Streptophyta > Magnoliopsida > Ranunculales > Papaveraceae > Papaver > Papaver californicum. The sequence goes on along the minus strand of JAJJMC010033213.1, from coordinate 469,826 downwards.
TACCTACTTGATGCCCTTAGTCACAGATACCATACAAGTGGTCCTTTCAGCTGAGATCACGTAAAACACCACCACTGGTCATTAATACTATCACTGAGTACCTAGCTTACTCAAAATAATCGTACTCAAATTCACAAAGAATTTCATAAATTCCCGTCACTAGAAACTTTCAGAAGTATAATGCATGTGAAAAACGCTCTAGACTCTTCATACGACATCCGTTTTGAATAATTGATCCCTCTATCCTTATAAGAAAAAAAATTCCTACATCCCAATGGGAAGAAATCCAGGTTTTGAGCTTGTTTGGGGCGTAAAAACGACCGAACAGTAGAACTCAGGAAGTATCTAGGAAAATCCTGACAGTTTTCAGACTCGACTCCGCTAGCCGTTTTTTCTATAACTCTTAGCTCGCTTGTATGATTGATTCTACCTTTAAACACATTGTAGTAGAAACCAATATACAACTTTTTATATAAGAAACATGCCCAGATCCATCACCAATTGTTGTCAGCTTCAGAGTTTCCAAAAGATAGTGAAAACGGTTTCTGGCGCGGTTTTTGCGAAACATCTTGTAATAGGTTGGGCTCATGAAATACCTCAAATATAACTCTATAATGAATTTATGTGAATTTTTTGAATATGTATAGTAGGTTTTGTGGTTCATGCTCAATAATTTCATGTTTGAGATGTTCTGACCTAATATGACTGGATCCTCTCTACTTTTAGGGGCAGAATGATCAAATCAGAGAGCTGGGCTTGTTAGAGAAGGAACAAGAGTTACCGTTGATTTTGATATGGATAGTGTACCTCCTTGTACTAAAAACCATATGTGAACTCCTTTTCGCGTACTTGTTGAGGATGATGCTCCTACTGACGTTGGTGTGCAGAATGGTAGTGTAGCAGTGAATGTGCTAGTTGAATACCCCAATGAGGGTATTGTCATTGATTCCTCCTCAATAGGACCCTCCTAGGGTACTCTCTTGATGGGGATTTTCACCATTTCATCGGTTTATGCTGATTTGTAATGATCAGTCCCCCTCAGGGTGAAATTTGAGTCGTCCGCGAAATGAAAAGAGGATGTATGCAAAGCAGAGAATTCTGATCTTGGAATTGCATGGATTTATTATCATATGGGAGCTACACGGGAGCATGAAGGAGGTAGCGCCTTGCTGAAGAGAAGGGTATCGGAGTGAAGAGACGGGTACTGGAGTGAAGAGACTAGTACCAGAGTGAAAGGGACCGGTACCTGAGTGAAGGTACTAGTACCAAAGTGTAAAGGTCTGGTTCCTGAGTGAAGGTACTCGTACTAGAATGAGATGGACTGGTACCTGACTGAGAGACTCGTACCAGAATGAAATGGACTGGTACCTGAGTGAAGCAACTCGTACTAGAATAAAATAAACTGGTACCTGAGTGAAGATACTCGAACCAGAATGAAAGGGTTTCCACGTGAAAAGGAAAATTTGAGAATGTGATAGCTGGATTTGGCTTTTGTTATTGTCGTTGTAGAGTTTTGTCTGGGACGTGGAGCAGACTTTGTCTTTTGGATGGTGCTAAGTCTGAGGCTGGTGATGGGGCTGAGGCTGATGGTGAGCGTTCGATTTGTGAAACTTGATGAGATGGGGCCTCCCTCTTGACCTCTTCGTTCTGATAAGACCTCATGGATGATCAGATGTTGTAGTGTTTACTGACCAAACGGTTTCTCCAACAGATGTCTCTACGACTTTTGGACCTTGAATCGGCATATGTAGTCCCCAGGATATTTTTCGTTTATCTGGAATAATCTTTTCAGATCTGAACATTTTTATCCCCCATTATAGAGGGAGAATACCGAGCGATATATCCCCTGGTGAAATGATCTTTTGGATGGAGAGAGGGTAAAAGGTTGGTGCTGATGAAGTGACACCGGTCCGTCTTTGCCTTGAAATGGTAAAGTATTTCCAGGTCTTCATAGGCGACAAAGTTGGATTATAGGCTCCTTGATTGTCCTTTTTGAATGCAGATCTCTTCATCATCTTGAATATTAATTCTGGTACTGTTGACATTGGTAGGTTTAGAATCGTTATTTGCTGCAACTGATGACAGATCTATTCTGGGAAGAATTGTTCTGTTAGAGTCTTGAGGCAAGTGAGTATCTATCTTGAGTGGTAGCCATGTCTTTCTGTGTTCTGGCAGGAACTTTTTGTCTTTGCATCATATCGACCATGTTGAATGTCGTTTAGGCGTTCCATGATTTTATAGGAGTCTCTCCAGATCTTCACAGGTGAGAAAATTGAGTTGTTGGTACTTCTGTGGTGGACGATCAAGAATGATATGAACTTCATCGTTCCTAATTGTAATTGTAATCGATTTTTGTGGACACCTTTAGAATCTAATTGTAATTCACCCAATTCTAATTTTTCTTTGAAAATGTGTTTTCAGGTTATTGCATTCACCGGTTGGATGACATGACGTACCGATGGTGGTGACAGTATTTCAAGTTTGTCATTTCTTGAGCCGTCGGGGGCCTCCGTATAGGCGGTAGCTCGTGGCATCGTCTCGTGTCCTGATAGGATTTTTTGAAGACCCTATTTATATACAACGACAAATACGGGTCAAACCCATAGGGAGCGGAGACAATACTGCAATCAATATCTCTAGTCAACTAATCAAGAATGACGTTTTTTGGAATTTTAGAAATAAGAATAAAACAATAAAATAAACTAAATTAAAATTATAAAAGAACGGAGTCAATAACTAGGGAATTTAGTTTCCGCCAACTTAATCATGAAAAATTCATATAATCTCCAAACATATTCTCTATAATACTCGAGACAAATTTTGGAATCAACCTCATATTTCGGAAAATGTTTCAATAAAATCCTAATTGTTTAGTTTCACGGATGCAATTTCTTTCGCTTCTAATGTAATAATCCTAAAGCACTACTCATCAATCCAAAAGCATACACCGTCAAAGAACTCAACCCAAGCACGACATATCAATCATAAAGCATAAGCAGTCAATTAAATCATTTAAATCAATTAAGTACAAGCACTTATGAAGAGAAAATTATTAGTCATTAAATCATACGAAAACGTTATTATGGAGTTCACATAAATATATAATTAAAATTGGTTTCTAACTAAAACCTAGTTATAAAATTTAACAAAACATGAGTACGGGTTTTTTAAAACCCATAAAAATAAATCTACCAGAGATTAAGAAATTAAACCGTTAACCGTCGTCACACGGAAACAGACTTCCTTCTTCCCCGGCAGTGGTGTTTTCTTCTTTGCCTCCAACCCAGACGTCAACAGCCACCTATCTCTTCTGTATAATCTCCGCTCAATCCCAAAACCACCGAACCAGTCGTGTTCCCTAAAACAAGTCTGACTATGTTTCTTTTCAAAATCTAAAAACGAAGTCCACCTAACCATAAACTCCTAGCCACGTCAACTCATCAGCCATTCCTATTTTTCTTTACGCCCACCAATTCACCCACTCTATCTCACGTCTGTTCCCAACAGTGGAGACAATACTCTAGCCAAAGAAATTTCATTCTCACTTCTAGCACTCCCGTCTTCTTTAATTCATATACTATGAACACAAGCCAAGTTCTCTTACGGTTCCATTCCCTCTGGCCACCGCTAACCATTTTCTCCAAGCCATATTGTCAATATATTTATAACGTCGGGTTTCACGTATACAACCTAAAACAATATGAAATCATTAAAATTAGTACGAAATCAAGTACTAGTAAATATAAATTAAACGATAAATATGTATAAATTACGTCCGTATTAAATACCCTCAAACTTATATTTTGCTAGTCTTCAAGCAAAACTAATCTAAACTAAACTCAAAAATGAAACAAAATCCTAATCTAATCACTTTTGTACTAATCACGGTTGCATTTAGCATATGCAACAAGCCTTTAAACACCTAAGTGGTCTTAGCAGACGAGGTTTGTCTCTTGAGGGTTTACAAGAGATATACCCACAAAACCTTTACTCCAAACTCTAGATACTTGTGAACGGTTGAGGGTATACACTAAACATGCTATTTAGTTGGCTACTAAATTCTTCTGGTATGTGAATCATTACCCTATATATGTCCAATTGATGTGCACGAGTTTGCAATCAGCATACTAAAATTCATATATAAGAAAATAAAGCACTACTCAGAAAGTCGTATAATGGACCACGATACTCGGAATCTAACAAACCACAATCACATGAATAGATTTAGAAGATGGATATGAAGATGATGAAGTTTGCACATGTTGACTAAGGTGAACGGTGTTTCCCATATCTGTTTGAAGGTCAGTGTCAGGATGAATCCTAATGGATTGAGATACACTCCTGATGGTCTTAATCCTTATACTAATATCGACTCAGCTGGTATATACAAATGCCCCAGCAGTCAATTTATTAAAAATAAAATAATTATTTACCTTTTTTTTCTTTTTTTTTATCATTCAATTTATTTATTTATTGGTCTCAATTAAATACAATAATGGGGCTTGATCTCAATCACTCTACTTCATCCCAACGACAATAACAAGTCGATACTAGTGCCCAACCAAATCACTTAGAGAAACACAAAATTGTAAAAATAAAAACAGAAGGTGATATGGTTATGACGATTCCGAGATATATGTGTTCAATGATTATCATGTTATTTCTAACACCTGAGTGCATCCTTCTATGAATAGACCATTTAGATGGGCACACCAATTCCTATAGATAAGATCTATGTTTCCATCTACCTAGAATGGTTAGTGTCATCCTGAATAGTTCACAGGTTTCTAAATTTTGGAGTTTCTTATTGGCATCAATTTTCGAAAACTCTACCCCCAAACCTAAATCTAACATTGTTCTCCATGTTTCAAACCGTGCAGCCTAGAATTGTATGCAATATAAATATAAATCAAAGAGAAGGGATTGGAAGATTTCACCTGATTGACACAATAAAAGTAGTATTCTGTAACAAACATCAAACAAAAAGAACACTGAAAATAAAATAAAAATAAAAATAAAAAGTCCAACAAAAATGTAAGAAAAACAAACAGAAAATAAAAATTTACCTACTGGATAGTACAAAAAGGATCCCCATACACTAACAACCTGAAAATTTGGGGATCAACCCAAAATATAATATTTATAAATGATAGCTTCACACTTACATTATGGCAACACGGAGACAATGAAACTATCAAAAACAAATGAGTACCCCCAACAACGTACCCCCCCCCCAAACCTAGTTTTTACTACACATGGAAGTAAGTAAACAACAAAATATGGGGATACTATTGGGACTGGGGAAGTATTAGTTGGTTCATGCACGGTGTCAGGTACAGGAAAGTCTTCGGGTACTTGGATGCAAAGTAATCCAACAAAACTTTTGAAGCACAGAATTCTAACCCTAAATTAGGTAACTTTTGGAAGTCTAGTGGTCTAGAAACATCCTCTAAGTCGTTAAACTTAAATATATTTTCCTCGGAATTAACTTCTTCAAAATGACTATCCTCATCGTAGTATGCTCAAAATTGGGTCAAGCATGCTTCTAGCGGACCATTAACACTATTGGTGCTAAAAGTGTTCTCAACTAGAGAATCAATCATGTAAACAAACTCCATATATACAAAGAAAATAAAAACAAAAATTTATACAAAATAAAGTTGGTGCAAATTCAGGAAGTAAACAAACAAGTAATAACCAATTCATTCATTCCATAAATCAAACCACAAAAGAAAACAGAAAAAAAATGCTCCTACCCTTATAATTGGAACGGAAGAGTTCAAAGAACTCAACTAAGTATTTTTAACATTTCAAAAAGAAGTACTGGTACCTCGTATCAACATTTACAATTTAGGGTAATGAGCGTCCAACCTGTCCAAACCGTTCAATATATAACTTACAAGCCAGATACTCGTGAGTATTTTGCACCAGACGAATGTTGTTGAGCTAGATGACCAGGAGCGACACAAAAAGTACCTGAAACAAAATTCTAGGACACAAAACTAGTCAAAAAGAAGTAAAAATAAATCCTAAAAATAAAAATACTATACAAAAATAAAATAAATAGAATAAAAACCTAAACTACGATTAGAAAATTAAAAATACAAATTACAATATTCCACAACCGCTTCGCAGCAGTGGCGCCAAAAATTGATATAATTTTCTGAAGACCCTATTTATAATAACCGCAATCGCACAGGGTCTAACCAATAGACAACGGTAAATACGGGTCGAACCCATAGGGAGCGGAGACAATACTGCAATCAATATCTCTAATCAACAAATCAAGAATGATGTTTTTTGGATTTTCAGAAATAAGAATAAAACAATAAAAAAAACTAAACAAAAATTATAAAAGAACAGAGTCGGTAACTATGGAATTTGGTTTCCACCAACTTAATCATGAAAAATTCATATAATCTCCAAACATATTCTCTATAATACTCGAGACAAATATTGCAATCAACCTCATATCTTGGAAAATATTTTAACAAAATCCTAATGTTTAGTTTCACCGATGCAATTTCCTTCACTTTTAATATAATTATCCTAAAGCACTACTCATCAATCCAAAAACATAAACCGTCAAAGAACTTAACCCAAGCACGACATATCAATCATAAAGCATAAGCAGTCAATTAAATCATTTAAAACAATTAAGTACCAAGCATTTATGAAGAGAAATTACTAGTCATTAAATCATACGAAAACGTTATTATGGAGTTCACATGAATACACAATTGAAATTGGTTTCTACCTAAAACTTTAGTCACAAAGTTTAGAAAAACATGCCTATGGGTTTCTTAAAACCCATAAAGATAAATCAACCAGATATTAAGAAATTAAATCGTTAACCACCGTCACCCGTCAACAGGCTTCCTTCTTCTTCCCCGGAAGTGGTGTTTCTTCTCTGCCTCCAAGCCAGGCGTCAACAGCCACCTATCTTCTTCTGTACAATCTCCACTCAATCCCAAAACCACCGAACCAGCCGTCTTCCCCAAAACAAGTCTGACCACTCCTCACCTTTTCTATGTGTATGTTTCTTTTTATCTAAAAGCAAATTCCACCTAACCATAAACTCCTAGCCACGTCAACTCATCATCCATTCCTATTTTTCTATACGCCTACCAATTCACCCACTCTATCTCGCGCTTGTTCCAAATAGTGGAGACTAGGGCTGTACATGGTAACGGTTTTCCGCTAAAACCGGACCGAACCGAACCGATTAGGATGAAACCGAACCAAACCGATTAGTAGTGGAACGTTTTTGGTAAAAAAAATTAATAACCGACATTAACAGTTTCGGTTTTGGTTTGTGCTCAAAACCGAACCAAACTACCAATGGAAAACCGGTTATCTAGTATGAATAGTATTTTTGTTTTTTTTTTAAGTTTTTGGTGAAACTAAATGAAGATGTAATGTTTATGTTATATTTCGGAGTGTTTATGAATTTTGAATGTGTATGAAATATAAATGTCTATAGGTAGGTTTAAAAATATTTGAACTGTGATCTGTTTTTTTTTTTTTTTTATTTGAACTGTCAATTCAGAAAACTGACATAACAGTCGGTTAACGGAAACCCACCGGAATAAACTGAAACTGGTTGAAACCGCTAAAACCGCTAAAACCGTCTAGAAACCGAACCGATGGTTAACGGTTTGGTAATGGTAAGATTTTTAGAAACCGACATTAACGGTTTCGGTTTTGGTTTGGCTGGAAACCGAACCGAAACCGGCCATGTACAGCCCTAGTGGAGACAATACTCCAGCCAAAGAAATTTTATTCTCATTTTTAGCATTCTCGTCTTCTTTAATTTATATACTATGCACACAAGCCAAGTTCTTATAGGGGTCCATTCCCTTTAGCCACCACTAACCATTTCCTCCAAGCCATATTGTCAATATATTTGTAGCATCAGATTCCACGCATACAACCTAAAATAATATGAAACCACTAAAATTAGTACGATACTAGAAAATATAAATTAAACGGTAAATATGTATAAATTATGTTTATATCATGTCCAAGCTTCAAGTAATTCGATCACTTCTTCCATTGGAAAGGGAAAATCTGGGAACATTACATTTGGATTCACATCTGGCTCATGTTGTCGTTGCAGTTGATGTTGTCGTGAAGCTTTGACTGTGGTTTGAAATGTGGTCAACCTTTGGGACGGTGTCGGGGTCGTTGATGAATTCGAAGGAGGGCGCTTAGTTTGTGACTCTTGTTGAGATAAATATTTTCTTTTGGATCCATCGTTACTGACAACACAAATTGATGGTTGGATGATATATTGCTTGTTGACTAGTCGTCGGTTTCCTCTAGTATCTCCAGGACCTTCCTCCTTTGCAGGTCTTTTTCTTTCCAGTAGGGAAGGATCAGTTCTCGCTGACCTCTTTGCGGCTTCATGTAACTCAGATAAGGTTTGAAAGCATAAATTTTCTAAGAGAGCACGATAGACAGGAATCATACCATTGATACAGAGTTTCACCAATTCAAGCTCTGTCACCTTTGGATCATGACAGTTCAGAACTTGAATTCAGAATATTTTCACGTAATCATAGGGGTGCTTATTATTCCTTTGGAACATCATTCCCAGATCTGAAAGAGTGACTTGCTCGGAGACGAAGAAGTATTTTTTTGCAGAAAGCGTTGATCATTTTTCCTAACTGGAAATATTGTTGGGAGAATGTTGTTGTACCATGTGTAGGCTCTTCCAGTAAGGGATTTTGAAAATTTCTTGAGAGGTAGCACATGATTATATACATGTTCCCCGAGCGATTCTAAGAATCGAGAGACATGTTCATGAGCATTTCCAGTTTCGTCGTATAGTGAGAAAGTAGGAGAAGAGTATCCCCTTGGTAGTGGGATTTTTCGGACTTCAGGCGGGTAGGGAGGCCGAAGATGGTGAAGTGAGGATGAGTCTTTCTTGCCATGATTTCTCAGGAGTCTCTCCAGATCTTCGCGGGTGATGAAATTGTATTATTGGTTCCTCGGCGGTGAGCGATCAGTGGTGAAACGAACTTCATCATCCCTTTGGGTCCTCGACGTCCCAGCATCTGTAGCCATTGTTAAATTAGTCGTGGCTTGCTCTATTAGGCGATGTCGATGCTCTGGAGAGAGTTTTTCCATCAGGTTTTTAGAAAAGTAAGTACGTCTTTCTGAGTGGTAGACATATTCTCTTACGTTATGGCAAGAACCTTCTGTCTCTGCATTAGATCGACAGTGTTAAGCGGGGTTTGAGTGTTTCTAGCATTTTCAGCAGTTGTTTCACCTAGAGCAGGTTTGACACTAGCGTCAGTAGCAACATTGGTTTTAGGAGGGTCGGTAGCAGCAGGAGTGTTTTCAGAACTGCCACCACCAGTGTTAGTAGAATTTACATTAGGAGTCGTGACTGCTCCAGACCTAAGATCCACCATTTTGAATGATTGAAAATTTGCTTTTGTAATCGAGAGGTTGATCTCCGTCTGTGGTCGCTAATTGTTTTAGGGTGAAAACAAATGTACTACAGAAGAGTAATTTCAAGTTTGAGAAATAAAACTCAAACAGGACGAGCCTAAACCAATAAATGGCCATTCACATCCTGCTTCGGTCAAAAAGGTGGAGATGATTGGGTTAATCTTAAGGGATGGAAGCAAAGAAGATCAAGATACCACCACTATTTTGATTAGGTCAAGTCAATAGCTTCCTAAGTCAGTGAGGCAAGTTGCTCAATTCATCTGATTGATAATTTGACTGATCGGTATCGAGTCTAGTAAGTTTAATGGTCATGTAATAGCTTAGGGGTAACATAACATAAATTTGATGTCCAGGTATCAGCTTGGAAGTGGCATGGCATAAATTTGGAAGTGTTTGAAGCCAAGATTGCGGGAAAGATCCCAAGGATCAGTCGTGGCACACTCGAGAATTCAAGCAAGAAAAGGTTTGATGAATAACCATATAGGGTTGGCGCTGGCACTAGGCCAGCGCCAAAGTAGTGGCGCGTTCCTAAGAACGCATCTTGGAAGGTTGGCGCTAGCCTGGAACGCTCTTCAAATGAAGCTGGCGCTGGCCCAGCGCCGAAGAGTAATGACGCGTCCCTGGGGACGCGTCTTGCTTGAGCTAGGTTGTGCTATTTGCGAAGCATCCTTAAGGGTTTTGTGCGCATAATTTCGCGACCTCGAGGGATGAATCTTTGATTGTGACACGTCCAAAAGGAACGACACATAATTTATGATGCGTTTTTGAGTAGAATGCTAGAGTGGCATATATTTAAGGACAAGACGTCGAATTGTGATGTGTTCTTTACGAATAGGGCATTAAGCTGGAATGCGTCTTCGAAGATCAGGCATCAGCCATTCCCAGAATAGATAGATGTTATTAGAACATCGATGCGCATTCGAGACAAGTTCAAGGAATTCAGCTGTGGAATTTATTCGACTTGAGACTGGTTCGATATGGCATAAATATTGTAAATGTTAGAAAGTCTAGGGGATCAGCATAAAACTCATGTAGTTATTTGTAGAGATTGTCCCTTAAATACTCTTGTGTAATATAAGTAGAAATACAGTATTTCATATTTTGATGCAAAGTCAGAAACATGCGTGGAAATATGCGCGGAAACTTCTATGTTTCTGCTGCTAGGCAGAAGGCAATTTTTATAATTCTAACCCTTGTAAAAAAAAAACATCATCTACACAGTGGAAACATAGTGCTAGCGCTAACCCTAACTTGGCGCTATCAGTAGCTACCGCCCCAATAACCACAGCGCCATCCTAGTGCTGACGTTAACCCTCTCTAACGCTAGCGCCTAGCCCATGCCTTCACTGCTAGCGCTATGCTATGCTTTCAAAGCTATCATTTTTGGTGCAATTCCAAACTCTTCATCACTCAGGCGTGTCCCACATTTGAGATACTTACTTGATGCCTGTAGTCACAGATACCATATGGTCTTTTCAGCTGAGATCACTTAAAACACCACCACTGGTTATTCATACTATCACTGAGTACCTAGCTTACTCAAAATCCCGTTGCTGGCATCACTATTTACAGCTCATCGCTCACATTCCACTGTTTAGATCTCACGCTCACATCCTACTTGATGCCTTTAGTCACAGATACCATACAAATGGTCCTTTCAGCTAAGATAACTTAAAACACCACCACTAGTCGTTCATATTATCACTGAGTACCTAGCTTACTCAAAATTCCGATGTTGGCATCACTACTTACAGCTCACGCTCACATCCCATTGTTTAGATCTCATCTCTCACATCATATTCTTCAGAGTTGAACGCTCAAATTATATCAAATACAGTCTACTACTAGTCATACTATTTTTATTAGACTTGACATTGATCATTCTACTTAACCACTTAGTGAACTGAGCGACTGGCTCTAGTAATTTAGCAGGTTATTGACCTAGCTTAACCAAAATAGTAATAGTCCATGAGTTCACTATTTTTTACAAGACATCAAATATGTCACATGGGGGAATTCTCATTGGGGTATTGGTTTGGCGGTCTACGACAACGTGCGATGTGGAAATCTATCCATGACAAGAAGGTAATAAGTAGTGGGACGGTTATGAGCATTTAAGAGGATGAGGAGTAATGGTCATACAGTCCTCCTGACTTAGCTACAATCTCCACTACAATCTCCACGATCATCACTTCTCCGCCTCTTTGCAACTTCTGTAACTTATGAGAAATCAGCATGGTCACGACAAGACTATGAAGTAGATGTTTTCATTTATTCGAAAGACAAAACAGAGATAATCAAGTTTATAATCTCCAGTTTATAGTCATAATTAAAGATCACGTCTCAATCACAACCCTTACCAATCAAAAAATAAATTACATGTAATTTAGTCAATTTTTAAACTTATCCGGTTGTTTCTTTGTTTGGATAAGTAAGTTCCATAAAATCTAATTTTAGAATATATTTTTCCCCGTTAATTCTTCCTTATGAAGTGGTTGATGATGGCAGGTCTCAAACAAGGTAAAGAAGAAGAGTTTGATTCTTGGATCAAAAAAGTTTATATTAAAATACAATTAATGTGGAAAAATCACTTAGTTAATCATTTTATGTCTAAAAATATTGATTTTATTTCCATCCCACTTCTTTCCCTTCTTACATCCTTTTCTTCCCTCCTATTAACAATATTCATTTATATATTTCTTATACTAAAATTTGATAACAATAACCGATTAAAAGGATAATTTTATAAATATTGTTTTGTTTAGTGAAATAGTTCAACTTTTATAAAATAAAATTTCAAAATGAGTAACTCAACTTTTATAAAACAGATGAAGTAAGTATTATTTAGACCTTCGTATAGGATGACTTTGATTTAGCACCGAAGATGCTCGAGTAAAATGTCTTTTTTGATGTGGGCCCTAAAGTCAATTATTGAAAAAGTGATCTGGTACGAGTCGTGAACATAATCCAACGACGGAAACAAAGGGTTAGCTGTTTAATTTAGTCCTACGAAGTAACTTAACATGCCTCTGTAAATCCTTTACTCTTACGGGGAGGAAAATAGAGTCCTTGGAGGAGAATGGATCTAAATGGCTCACTAAATCTATAAATACCCAGAATCGTAAGAGGTGGGATCCCATTCAATTCTATCTACCAACAAAAAAATCTTCTTCTCATTCATTTCCTCTCGCTGTGAAGTTCTAGGTTTTAATTCAAAAGGTAAAACCTTAAATCTTTCTTCAGATTTCTCATTCAAAATTTGAACTCTGTTTTTTTTGTTTCTTCGGGTGATTATCATCAAATTTGTTTATTAGATTGGTGTTTTGGTTAGATTTATCTACAATTATAGAGATTTTAAATTGTGGGTTGTGTTTAGATTATTTATTTGAACCATATACAAGTGAAAGGATGCTCTGTATTTTCTTTGTATTATTATTCGTACTTTTTTCCTCCAGAAATTCTCATTCTCTATTTTCACGCTTAGACTTTATTGATTGAGTATATAAAAAAGTTCTTTTTATGTTTTTTGTTGGTAATTCATTGTGGGTTTGTTTTGGTTTCTTCTCTATTCGTTAAGTTTTCGATCTAGTTTCTGATGGTACTCAACTGAGTAATTTTTTCAACCTTCCTTCTAGTGTTCGTGTAAAGTAAAATCGTGCGCGAATGCTAGGTTTCACAACGATATCCATGTTTTGGTTTTGTCTAGTGTTACAGTTTCATGAATATTTTTACTATCTCCATCTTTTCGGGGTTTATTGTGTGCTCAATCATGTATGATCCAGAGATTCTGGTCAAGATTTCATGTGAATTTGGATGTCCTCTATGATTCTTCGGTTTGCCAAGTGATTATGCTGTGTGGTCTATAGTCAGTTATTTTGTCATACAGTATGGATGCGTTCAGATTTTTTTAGATATTTGAGATTCTGGTATGTTGTAATTTTGCAGAATGGGTGAAATCAATGGTCAGTACACTTACGAAGAATTGGAAAGGGAACTTTATTGGCCAACAGAGAAGCTAAGAGTTTCTATCACCGGAGCTGGTGGTTTCATTGCTTCCCACATTGCTCGTCGATTGAAGAGCGAGGGTCACTACATTATTGCCTCTGACTGGAAGAAGAATGAACATATGACTGAAGATATGTTTTGCAACGAATTCCACCTTGTAGATCTTAGGGTTATGGAGAACTGTTTGAAGGTTACTAGCGGTGTTGATCATGTTTTTAACCTTGCTGCTGATATGGGAGGAATGGGTTTCATCCAATCTAACCATTCAGTCATTATGTACAACAACACTATGATCAGTTTCAACATGCTCGAGGCTGCTAGGATTAATGGTGTCAAGAGGTATGTCGATTGGTTATCAAGTTTTGTTGCCAAATTTATTTGAGAAGTATAATTTTACTCCAAGAGAAAAAAATCTAGGTTCTAAAGTATGTAAATTTGAAAACTGACTTGTCTGTCCTTGTTCATCGCAGGTTCTTCTATGCTTCAAGTGCTTGCATCTACCCTGAATTTAAGCAGTTGGAGACTAATGTTAGCTTGAAGGAGGCTGATGCTTGGCCTGCTGAGGTTTGTTACTAGAGAACCCCAATGACGAAAATAAATAAATAATATGAAACTGAGGAAAAACAAAGAATTAATTGATTGCTCATATTCACTTTGATCACCTAAATTATGGTTGTGTTTGGTTTCTATTTTAGCCACAAGATGCTTATGGACTGGAGAAGCTTGCAACAGAGGAGTTGTGCAAGCATTACACCAAGGACTTCGGAATAGAGTGCCGTATCGGAAGATTCCACAACATTTATGGTCCCTTCGGTACATGGAAAGGTAGGAAGCTTCTTGCTACTGGTGATGTATTTTCTTTTTATCTTATCCACATTATCTTTACTGGTTGGTTAGTGTATATTCTGATTCTGGTTTAAACACAACAGGTGGAAGGGAGAAGGCCCCTGCTGCTTTCTGTAGAAAGGCACAGACATCCACTGAAAGATTTGAGATGTGGGGAGATGGTCTTCAGACCCGTTCCTTCACTTTCATTGATGAATGTGTTGAGGGTGTCTTGAGGTAAATAATTATCAAAAGCCTTGTAATTATCGTCTTAAAGCTCTAGCATTGGCTCATGAATTATATTGAACTACAATGTTTTTCTGAAAGGCCTTTTATGTAAATGTGGCGCTTATCAATAGTCACTCACATTTTATATTTAAATGCATATCGTCATTGTTATCCCTTTCTGGCCAAATTATTTTTCCACTGATATAGAACGACTACATTAGGGAATTTTAAATTTCTGATTACTTTTAGAGGTCTTATAAGTTGAATTCCAAAAGGGGATCATTATTCATCTTATCAAATTTGAAGTTCTGGCATGTAAACTTAGTAAACTGTGATCTAAACTACTTCTATTTAGGTTGACAAAATCGGACTTCAAGGAGCCAGTGAACATTGGAAGTGATGAGATGGTTAGCATGAACGAAATGGCTGAGATTGTTCTTGGTTTTGAGGACAAAAATCTTCCAATCCATCACATTCCTGGACCAGAAGGTGTGAGGGGTCGTAATTCAGATAACACACTGATCAAAGAGAAGTTGGGATGGGCCCCAACCATGAGACTGAAGGTAACATTGCAAGAAGCCATTGGCTCTGATCTTTCAACCTTTTTCAGAAAATCTCCTCATTTCTCACTCTTTTTTATTTAACTTTTTGTAGGATGGGCTGAGGTTCACATACTTCTGGATCAAGGAACAGATTGAGAAAGAAAAATCCCAAGGAACGGATATGTCCGTCTATGGATCATCAAAAATTGTGGGGACACAAGCACCTGTTCAACTTGGTTCACTTCGTGCAGCCGATGGGAAAGAAGGCCTTTGAAAGAAGTGAAGTAGTATTTATTTGCACCGAATAGTGCTGTCTTGGGATCGATACATGTATTGTCATATTGTTTTCAAACCATATTTGCGGTATGAAAACAGCAACTCGGATTGCAATTCAGTTTGTGAGTTTCCTGTTATTGTTGCTTTTCCGTATGTAAGTAGGGATGTTCTTTACTCTTGTGTGTTGCTCAAGCTTTTGGGTTGAGCTTTTATTTCATGATGATGTAATGTGGAAGTAATATATCCTTGCTTTCATTCGGGTGCAACTTGATTCTTGTTCCTACTTTGCATATTTAAGTCCTGTTCTCTTTTCTTGGATAGTCTTCTCCCAAGTAAATTGCAACTGGTAATCATCCCCTGTCATGTTATAGTTGAACGACATGAAACAATCACTTCAGTAAATATTGCAAACGAAAATGATATAACATCCCTGAGAAAATCCTGGGATAAATCTCGCGTGAGAGAGTGGGGGATCCACTTCAGTCTTTTACCATCCTAGTGCTAAAAGGGCTTCCACTTTCAACAGCTAGATCTTCTCAGGATAATACCTCATTCGGATAGTACCATCCCAGTGCTACAAGGGTTTCCACTCTCAACCGCTAGATCTTCTCACGGATAATATCGGCGATTTTTGGGTGTCGATGTAAAATTGCTCTATTGCAGACTTCATCTGGTAGGTTTTACTGTTAGCTTTCACTTCCAAATTCGATAAGAATGTTTCTGAAATGGGTGATGAATCAAATCATTGGATATGGTTGATAGGTATGGTGATGGATGTGGTCTTTTGATATCAGTGGTCTATAAAAGTTTAGACAAGATAGACAAAATTGCTAATAGGGGGTACCAATTTGTTTGGGGGTGTACCAAATCCCATATAAGATAAAAATCATTTACCTTAGAAACAACACACCTCTAAGCAAAATGATACCTTCTATTAACAACCATGAATATAGATATGGGATATTCTTCATGAAGGTATTGCTTTTCCTATGTGGGATGCAATCTGCACCTTAATCATCCTAAGCCTTTCTCAGGGAGGGGGGCAGGTGATTATATTCCCTAAATGTGTGCCGGTCATGGCCGCATTATGCCTTTAGTCCAGACATATGTTTTAACTCCTCGTTAAATAATATCGAATGGAGCCACTTTTTTCCTATAGAGTTTATCTGCCCCTCCTATTTAAATATAAAGTAATGTGAATACCTTTATGTTTTGCAGAGATATGAGGTGTTATTCTAATTTCCAGGATTCCATTTTCTATTACCATGACCAAAATGAACTCCTGCTTCCATCATCTCTTCTAAATTAATGTTCCAATATCTTTTTATCATTTCTCCCCACGTTTTCCATTTTTTTAAGAGATGGATTTGACAGTTGACTTGAAAAGCCACCTACAGACTCTTTACGCCCAATCATTCTGGATAATGCTTGCATCCTCTGTCTTACCGCGGTTGCTGGCACAGAGTTAGCCGATGCTTATTCCCCATATACCGTCATTGCTTCTTCTCCGGGAAAAGAAGTTCATGACATGTGGGCCTTCTACCTCCACGAGGCATTGCTCCGTCAGGCTTTCGCCCATTGCAAAAAATTATCTACTGCTGCCTCCCGTAGGAGTCTGGGTCGTGTCTCAGTCCTAGTGTGGCTGATCATTCTCTCGGACCAGCTACTGATTATCGCCTTGGTAAGATATTGCCTCACCAACTGGGGATTTTACTATAGTGTGCTCACGTCAAGCTACTTTGCACAATGGTGTTGTAGGCGCAGACTCTTTCTTAGACTTTGATAACACCGATTCCTATTTCTCAATGATATCCCACGATCGAGACAATTGGCTTGTTTCGGAATACGGTTAGCCAACATGTTAACTAATCGATTACGATAAATTGGATCAGATTTTGCAGTTTTTTCTTCTGCAGTACCATCAAAAAAGTCTCATTTCTTTTGTTCCAGTTCATGATCTGAACGAGTCGCACATACACCCTAGTACATGTTCCTCGACGCTGAGGACATCCCCTAAGGGCGGGGAATTTTGTGATATTTTTGATTGTCTGTCTTGCCTCTGTATCGATGCTAACAAGTTTATCTTTTAAGAAGTCAGGTTAGGTCGTAGTTTGTTGCTTTGCCGTTTATTTTTCCAATTGCCTAGGTTTAGTATTATCAAACATTTCATTAGGACAAGCACTATAGTGTGCCATTGCTTAGATTTAGTTATATTATAGCTAAGCTAAGAGCCATCAGAAAAGCAACCATTATGGCACACCAATTTCGCTTAGCTTACAGAGATGGTAACTCAGTTTCTGTCAGAATAGTGGATATAGAAACTAACTTTCCATCAAGGTTAACCCAGACGAAAGCTGAGTTTCCGTCTCAAAGGTTTATACCTACAGGAGAAAATCGCGGTTGTCATTCTCCTTTATTTCTTTTCTTTTTTCCTCTTCTACTCCAATCTTATATTCATTACCCTCTTTCGATTTTGAATATGTTATAGGTCAAATTTTTAAGCAATATCAAAAGAGTTTGTTCTCCATACAAAAGTGCTTCTACTATATGTCTTTCCTTAATTTCCGCATTGAGACGAATATGTTTTTGTTGTGTTGTTATCAAATTTTACAAAATTTTGTGTTGTTGTTGTTGATAAGATTCGTTCGATATTCGCCTAGTTAGCAATTTGGAATTTGGCAAACGTACGGATCCGTATATATACGAGTACTATTCGGATTCGTAAAAGTCAAATTTAGTCAAAAAATCGGTCAACGACTCGTGATTTGGCAGTAATTCGGGACGGTATACGCACCTGCGTAATTCGTCTTAGAGATATGAATTCGGGATGTAAAATTCGACATATATTAAATATGAAGAAAAATTAAATATCTACAAAATATCTTATTTGTATACTAAATATATGATATATAGTAAATATGTGTAAACTTAGTAACACGAAGCCATTGGTCCAGTGGAGTAAAGACGAGTGAGGTAGTCGGATGGTAGGACTTGGACTTGGACTTGGAGTTCGAATCTCAATAGAAGCTTTTGGAAATGTGATGTGGTTTAGAAAGTGGTAAATAAAGAGTTCGTTTCTCGAACTTGTGAAGGTGATGATTTTAGAAAATATTAAACTTAATCTAAACTAATAAAAATCAGGAAATTAAACTAGAGAATATTTTTAGAAAATATGGAGAAAACTAGGAATCAAGGTTCAGTTATTTCTAACAATCTATGTGATTAATCATGTAATTCTTTTTAACAATTTAATTCAAGTTTGCCAAAAATATGTTTCCTAAAAGAATAATTGTAAATCCTAAGCATGGGACATCAAGAGTAATTAACTAAGCATGACCCATCAAAAGATAACACAACTATTTAATAAAAACCATTTTTTTCTAATTTAAATCCATGCAAATAATAATAAAAGAATTATAAATAATTAATTAAAAATAGACTTACCACATAAAATTGAGAGATAAACCTCCTCCATCATCCCAGTAAATAAACTTAGCCCATGGAGAAGAAAACTTGCTCAAAAGATCTTTTCATTGCTCAAAAAGTTGATTACAAGGTGAAATAATAGTGCAACAGCTGAACAGATACGTTTATAAGTGTTACAGAACAGGGTTCAGCCGTTACAGAAGTGTTTCTAAGCAACAAAGATTTGAAAGAATAGGCAACAGGAGCAGAATGTAACACTGGATATGCAACGTATATAGACGTTACAAGATCGTCTTCTTCGGTGATGGTGGATGAAGAACACGCCGGCCGGAGCAGCAGCAGGTGGCCGGCGATGACCGGAAATGGCCGGAAAGTTACTGTTTCGATCTCTAGGGTTTTCTACTTGATTTCTTCGGCTTCTCTTCATATATATAGGGTGTAGGAACCCTAGGGAGAGTTCTAAACCTAATAGAACTCTTTAAAATCTATCCAAATCTTCACAAATCCGATTCCAAGCCGGAATCCATTTTTCCGTCCAAATTCATGATTGTGCAATATTCTCCGGCGTAAATCACTCTAACTTGATGTGTTTGAGTTGTTCTTGGACTCTTGTAGCTTTTGTATCAATTTGGAAGCAAAATAACTCGAAAATCACGTTGATTTTGAGTGTACAGTTGAAATGGTGTTGCTGCCGATGAGTCACCGATCCAGCCGAGTTGACCCGCTGAGTTGGCCCGATCCAACTCAGCCCGATCCAAGGGTGTCCCTTATCCATTCTTGGGGTGCCAATAACACTTGTCATGGGTGCCTTTATCACTTTTTAAGCCAATTTTTCCACAAATCTTTATTCTTCAAATGTACCTACAAAAGCATAAAAACACGTAATATTTGCAAAATCGAATACTAACTTAATAGAAACTAAGGTGCAATTTAGACACTAAAATGTGTCTATCAAAATGCACCTAAAGGAAGGAATGTTGGACCAATTTTTGGAAACTCTAAAAATTCATGAGTCAGGTTAAAATTCTGGAAGTGCACCTAAAGAAAGGAAGGAAGGAAGGAGTGTTGGGATCTTAAAAGAAGGTTATTAAGTGAGCCCAATAGCCATTGGAACAAATAGGTCCGCCAAATTTAACATACGTATTCTAGTTCGGTACGTCAAATACACATATAATTCAAAAAACTTAGAAAATTCACGAATCAAGTTTGGAGTTTCAATTTTCGGCAAATTACTAACTAGAGTTATTCGTGTTTCTTCTTAAAAAAATCAATACGTTTAGAACCCGCTTCGCTCATGATTGATTCTTACGATGATGGTGTAGGGGGTGTGCTTGATTAAAAGACCCTTTTCTTGGATGTGGTCTTTTTAAGTTGAGCTGTTAACTTGCGTTTATCGGGCAATGTTGTGATAATTTTTCCATCACCAAACAACGATCTAGATGTTGTATATTGCTCGGTAGTAGTTGGATTTTCTTCTGGGATAGGGATGCCATAAGGAATGCTAAACGATTTTGAGAATTGATTTCTAAATAGGGTTTGAGGAACTTGGCTTGAAAATGGAATTTGGGCATTAGGGATTGACTTGAAAGAAAAAATTGGGTTTTAGTAGGGTATTGAGATTCCAAAGGAAAAATACACACATCGTCACCTATATCTGCATCTTCATTTTGATCCTCTATTGTATTTTCAAAGTCTTTAAGCATCTCATATTCTACATCACGATTGAAAAGTGTTGTTTTTCTTGAAAAACTCATTCTTCGTTATTAGAACCTGCATTAATGTAAATGAAGCATAAGTTGGAAGAAAAAATATATAATACTAATTCAAACAATTGTTATGAACAAGTTTAGATAACTTACCCGATTATAATAATCCAAGTTCGGATTATTTGTGTTAACAATTGAAAGACAGTTAGAAAATTTATCCACTTCAACCTTTATGATGCTAAATGTACTTTGAATTCCAACTAGAGTACTATTGTAAGGATTTCCATAACAAGCTTGCACAAATTTTTCCATAATTTTTTGCCAAAAAATTTTCCTATCCTCAGAATAAGTTCCTTCTTTATGTAGAACACAAAACACAGTAATAAGATGCATGTCTTCTGTAGGAGAGTATTTCTTTCTCGAAATTTTTCCAGACACTTTTTTCTATAAAAAAGATGGAGAAAAAAATGGAAGAAAAAATATTTTTGGGAAAGATGGTTTGAGGAGATATGAGTGGAAAATTAAGTTGTAAGAATATGATTTGGAGTGATTTGAGAAGAAAAACTAGTTTATATATACAAATAAATTTTCTATAAAATTTTAAAAGAATATCTGTGAGGATCAGATGGTGGAGAACATAGAGCAGTTAAGAATATGGATGACCAAGATCGAATGCGAGAAAGGTGTAAAAAAAAGGTCAAATAAATATTAATATGGAGACGGGAATTTAGTTTTCGTAAATATCTTCTAGTGTCAATTGTGAAAACTGAATTTCCCTCATCCATTTGTTAGCTTGAATTAGGCATATATTTGTTCTCTTCACTAACTAATTATGCCATATCAGAAAATTTACCATATTTATATTCTTGGATTTGAAACGTATAGAAGTTGCTTAGTGTGCAACGGAAATATATGTTGCAAATAAAAAATGTTGCTTAAATAATGAATTATTTCAAAGTATTTAAACAACATATTTGCCACAGTTATTTACGTTGTAAATTATGGCATAACTGTAACTGTTTTTGTTTACAATGGTGTTTTGGTTTGGTTTTAATTTTTGGTTTTTGTTTCAATTCAAACAAATTTGAGAAAATATTGAAATTGCTTTCCCCCAATTTTTCCCACTCAATTTTTCACCCAACAATCAATTCCCTCCCAAAGTTGAATCAATAACTTTTTTCCCCCCAAAACCAAAATTTTCCCCCTTTGGAGACATTTACTTCTATTTCATTTATTAAAAAAAATGTTCTTTTCTGTTTTATCTAATAACGAAATCAAAGTTTTTATTTCTATTACTTGTATTTCGGACAAGTAATGCTTCAAAAAAAAATCGGACAAGTTTAATAAGACTCAGTAGTCAATACAAGTTTTATTCTACCTCGTTTTTCTCTCTCTTTCTCTCAGAAAACCCTCTTTTCTAACCGTGCAGAACACTTAAATCTACTAAGATTTCAACTGAAAATTATTAAGAGAAATTGAAACATCTACTTTTTAACCCCAATATCCAATTCAAAACCCATACCAGAAATCGAAAAACACCCTAACTTTGTTGATTATGCTTCGAAATACTAGCCAACGGTTGAGGTATAAACCTTAAATTTGTTGTTTTTTTAGATGATGTTGTTCGGTTTTGACCTAAAAGTCTTTTTCTTTTTCTTTAGTCTTTTCCATTCCTGGATCTGGTTAAGTTTTTGCTTTTACAAGTTTTTTCATGTGTGTCTGATCTTATGATAAGTAGTAGTGCATGTATTGATAATCTGATGTTAATGTATGAACTTGTAAATCGGGTTTGTTTGATTAAAATATTTTAAATAAGCTTGTATGTGATGTTTTTCCAGGTATATTTCTTGTGATTTTGGGGTTTATGTTTTTTTTTTGAAGTTGTTTTAGAATTAGGTATGTCAGAACCGTGACTTTAAAAGTTGTTTGAGCTTAAGCTGGTTTGTGATTTTATGATTTGTTTCTGGGTATGTATGAGTGGTACTGAAAATTATCTTTTATTTGTTTGTTTGATTTGCTAATAACCTTTGATGGGTGTGGATTATGTTTTGTGTATTTTCTAGGGTTTTGGTGCTTAGGTTTAGTTTTTTTTGTTGAAGTTGTTTTAGATTTAGTTTGTGAAGAATCATGTCTTTAGAAGTTGTTTAACGGTTTAATTTTTGTTGCTTTGTTGTGGTGGGTGGAGATGTTATTGATGGAGGTTGGATTCAGGTTTTGGTGGTGGTAGTTGATGGTGAAACTGGTGGTTCTGCAACTGTTGGCATTATGGGTGGCTGTTAGTGTTTCTCGTGGTAGCTTTGGTGATAGTGGTCGTATCTGCTCTTGTTTGTGGTGGATCTATTCTACTGGAGGTGATGGTGGTGTGGTTACTTATGCTTGATTTGAAGCTAGTATGCTTTGTTGGTTATCCTGCAGTGTGAAGTCCATGCTCCATGGTATTTTGCTTTGGTTGTTCACTTATTAATTGCAGGTATTCAACGAACTCTATTGCTAAAATAAAGTTTCTCTAGTACTATTAACTAACTTCTCATTCAACCATTTTTTTGATTTTTTTTTTATATTATAAAATCTACTATGTTGAGCTTTTATTAAGCAAAAAGATTGTTTGTTCAGGTTTCAGGGACAAACATGTACAGCTGCAGAAGAGCAAGCATAGTGACTTTCGGATGGCTATAGAGGAGGTTATTTTGGTAGACAACGTATTTAAATTTACTAAGATGTCAATGGAAGGAGCGCACATGCCTTATGATCAATTATCATTTTGTCTCCAATATTTTACTTGAGGGATTGAACAAACAATTAATTCAAATAAGGATCAGGAGTGTCAGTCTCACTAGGCAAGTCACTCCTTTTTTCTCATCTTTCTGTCCTAACATTTAGATTTCCACTTTGTTAAAAAAAGGCTGACGTTATTCAATCAACTAAGTGTTGTCGCCAATCTGTAACAATAAAAATAAAAATGAACAAAAACTTGAACTGTGTTAATGTTAGAACAATAATAGAAGCACTCTGATATCTTGAAGCACATAATTGGGCAGAGCCACCTGCTCAGTAAATTGTCCTTAACACGATATTTGTCGGGTACACCTCAATAATGAGCGATGCTATACCCCTACTGACAAATCATGTCCAGGATAAAACTGCCCGCTATTAACCCAGTTAGCACAACTTGGTTAACCCTCTATGAACCTAACATCGAATAGAATAGAAAAAAGAAAAGAAATTTAAACACTCAATTGCGCAAATCAAAGCAAGAAGAGAAGAAAAGTAGACAGGACAGTGGCTGCTACTAGAGTACCTTTCAAATGATTTTTCCTTTGCTTTTATAGGCAAATTCGAGAGAGGAGAATTAGTTCGCATTTATGAAAGAATATTTTTATTAATTCGAATTAATCATATTTATTTTTAAAACGGTAACATAAATATATTTTAGGAATTTAAAACAAATACGTTATGTATTGATGGGGCACTTGCTGGCTCACGCTAAGCACGCGCAATCTCCGCAAGCCCGCAAGCCCGCGACCCGTGTGCGTGCTTCGGTGCGAAGCACCGCACATGTGTGATAAGCATGCATCAATCCACTATCCCATTGCCTTAGTCCTCCCCCTACCACAAAAGTATCTAAACCCTAAGGGCCTCCCTTAGTTGCCAATTTTGTAGTAATAAAGAGAGCACTCATCCTTGGTTTGTCAAATGTGGGACTAACCAAAGGTTCTTCATTCACAAAACAGTGAAAATGGAATTGTTATTTCCACCCAATTTAATGGCTACTGACTCTTTGATCCTAAGATCCAATCCCATCAAGACTATTTTAATTTTAACAAATTCATTTTCATCTCTAACAATCCCCCACATGAATGAAGAAAGCGATAAAATCAGAAAATGAGAAATACCTCTTAAGCAATAGGTGTCCATAAGGTCTTGAACCTTTGCTTAGTGAGAAATTACTGAACTACTTGATGGACAGTGAACGCGATGCCTTGAACTGCCATCGTTTGGTGTAATTCATCAATAGCTTCCACGCGAGATATCTCTGAAAAGTTCTGTTAAGTTCATGCCGTTGTGTCCATTTTGGCCCTGGACGTATCCCGTTTCTCAGAATGCTCTAGATAATCAGCTCAGTTCTCATAGGAAGTGGCCCACTTCCTCATTCAGATAAGTGAGTTCTATCAAGAGTGTTTACTGCTACACCCCACTTCAATCTTAAATTGAAACTATATAACTCATTAAGACTTAATCATTAGTCATTCTCACATGCAGTCACACTATCACGTCTACACCATAGGAAAGGGACAGAGAATGGAATTCTCTGATAGTGTTTCCTTTAACCCGCCACAAATTAGTTGTCTCATTCAAAACCTTGATCTTGGGATCTCCAGTCAGCAAGGTTGAGTGTCCTTCATGGCAAGTTTAATTGATGAGCTTAAGCCCCATACCCATCGATGCTTTACTAACTATCTCCTTGGACAAGCCTTTCGTCAAAGGGTCCGCGATATCCTCCTTAGACCTCACAAAGTCAACAGAAATAACGCCAGTTGAGATTAGTTGTTTTAGAGAATTGTGACTTCTCCGAATATGAATAGATTTTCCGTTATAGTTGTTGTTTTTAGCATTAGCTATTGCAGCTTGACTATCACAATATATAGATATAGCTGGCACAGGCCTATGCCAGAGAGGAATGTCTTCTAAAAAGCATCTTAGCCAAGCGGCTTCCTCTCCTGCTTTATCTAACGCAATAAACTCGGATTCCATAGTGGATCGAGCGATACAGGTCTGTTTGAAACTCTTCCAAGACACTGATCCACAACCTAGAGTGAAAACGTATCCACTCGTAGATTTAGACTCCTCTGAGTTTGCTATCCAGTTTGCATCACAATATCCTTCAAAGATTGCAGGGTATCTCTCATAACTTAAGAAAACGTTTAAAGTGTATTTTAGATACCTTAACACTCTGATAAGTGCATCCCAATGCTCTTGTCCCGGATTACAAGTATACTTTATTAACCTACTCACAGCATAGGCAATGTATGGTCTCGTACAGTTCATTAAATACATCAGACTTCCTATGACACGTGAATACTCAAGTTGCGAAACTCCATTCTTGTACTTCTTGAGTCTACAACAAGGATCATATGGGGTACCGCAGGTTTACTATCAAACTTGTTATATTTTCTAAGAACAGACTCAACGTAATGAGATTGACTAAGACTATAACCATTAGACTCCCTTCTAATTTTCATCCCTAGGATTACATCAGCGGGACCTAAGTCTTTCATGTCAAAGTTCTCATTCAGCATGTTCTTAGTGGAATTAATTACATCTATGGTTGTACCTAGTATAAGCATATCATCAACATACAAGCATACAATCACACAGGCATCATTCACAGTTTTAGTGTAAACACACTTGTCAGATTCATTTATTTTAAAACCTCTAGAGAACATTACATGATCAAATTTTTCATGCCATTGTTTCGGTGCTTGTTTCAAGCCATACAAAGATTTTTTAAGTCTACACACTTTGATTTCACAACCTTTCACTACAAAGCCCTCAGGTTGGTCCATGTATATTTCTTCATCTAATTCACCATTTAGAAACGTTGTTTTTACATCCATTTGATGTATCTCTAAGTTATGAATAGCAGCGATCGCAATTAACATCCTAATGGACGTAATTCTCGTGACATGTGAATATGTGTCAAATAAATCTACATCTTCTATTTGTTTATAGCCCTTAGCTACTAGTCTAGCTTTATACTTTTCCACAGTTCCATCTACTTTACGTTTTCTCTTGAAGATCCATTTACAACCTATGAGTTTGCACCCTAGAGGTAAATCTACAATCTCCCAATTCTCATTCTGTATAATGGAATCCATTTCGCTAATAGTGGATTCTTTCCACCATGGAGCTTCAGAAGAAGTCATGGCCTCTTTATAGGTTTGTGGATCAGTTTCAACTAAACAGGTTATGAAGTCTGGTCCAAAAGATTTTTCTACTCTAAGTCTTTTGCCTTTTCTAGGCTCATAAACAGGTTCATCTTCTACTACCGATAAGGTATGGCTAGAAGAAGGGACATCTAGGGGATCTTCACATATCATGCGAGATTCATATTTCAACGGAAACACATTTTCAAAAAAATGCAGCATCCCTAGATTCCATAATGGTGTTCACACCAATTTCTGAGTTGTCAGAACTCAAAACCATAAACCTATAAGAAATGGTATGGGATATCCTAGGAAGACACAATCAATGGTTTTTGTCCCTATCTTAGTCCTCTTAGGTGGAGGGATAGAAACCTTAGCCAAACACCCCCACACTTTGAAGTATGCATAAGAGGGTTGCTTGCCTTTCCATAATTCATATGGAGATTTATCTGATCCTTTAAAAGGCACTTTGTTCAGGACATAGCAAGCTGAGAGGACGGCCTCCCCCCACAAGTTCGCAGGTAGTCCTGAACTAATTAACATGGCATTCATCATCTCCTTAAGGGTTCGGTTTTTTCGTTCAGCCACACCATTAGATTGTGGTGAATAAGGAGGAGTTACTTCATGAATGATACCATGTTGTGCACAGAAGTCTCCTAAAGGGATTACATATTCACCCCCACGGTCAGACCTAACGGTTTTAATAGTGGTACTCATTTGGTTTTCAACTTCTAATTTATATATTTTAAAGGCTTCTAAGGCATCATTTTTTCCTTTAAGTAAATAAATTTTTACAATACCTAGTACAGTCATCTATGAAAGTGACAAACCATTTTTTACCACCTCTAGTTTGAACCGATTTCATGTCAACTAGGTCTGTGTGAATTAATTCTAAGGGTTTAGAATTTCTGTGAATATTTTTCTTATAAGGATTTTTAGCATATTTTGATTCTACACATATTTCACATTTATGTTCATTTTCCAAAGTGAATTTTGCAATGCAGCCTATGCTTGCCAATTTGTTCATTGATTTATAATTTACATGACCAAGTATACCATGCCAGATATTCAATGACACACAAACATAAGAAGAATCAATTTTATTCATTTCAACAGAGGCTACATTCAATTTGTATAAGCCCTCAGGTTTATAGCCCTTTCCTACATAATCCTTTCCCTTAGTGATAATCACTTTTCCAGACTCAAATACAATTTTAAATCCCTTATCATCTAACACACGACTAGAAACAAGATTCTTGCAGATGTCCGGAACATGTAGAACTTCATTCAATGTGAGAGTTTTTACAGAAGAGAGCTTCAGCCCAACTTTTCCTTTTCCTGCAACCTGTGCTGCAGACGAGTTACCCATATAGAGTTTTTCTCCGTCCCCTACCGTCTGATAGGAGGTGAACATTTCTTTGTTTCCGCAGACATGTTTGGTAGCTCCAGAGTCTACCCACCAGTCTCTCACATTGGTAACTAAATTAACTTCGGACACCGTGCCAGAAAACTCATTTTTGTTGTTTTCAACTAAATTTGCATTTGGCTTTTTAAATTAGCATCCTTACATTTTCTACAGTGTATTGCCATATGGCCAGAAATACCACACACATAACATGCTCCTTTAATTTTACCAATTCCAGATTTTGGTTTTTGAAAAGTACCTTTTCTTTGCGGGCCAGGCTTGCGTTTGTTGTGATCCAGGCTTGCAGAAGATTTGTGTTCGCTGACATGGGCTTTGTTGGACATGTCCCTTGCAGAAGATACATTTTTGTCTTTTGAGCACAACAGTTCTTCAACTTAAATCTTCTTACCCAGTTCCACCATGCTAATTTCACCAGTTTCATGTCTTAGTCTTCTCTTGTACTCAGCCCAAGAATTAGGTAATTTTTCAATCACCGCCGAAACTTGAAATGTTTCGTCAATCACCATTCCTTCAGCAATAATTTCATTAATAATTTTTTGAAGTTCCAGAAACTGATCTACCACAGATTTATCATTCACCATTTTATATTCCAAAAATCGTGCAACTAAAAATTTCTTACTTCCCGCTGTTTCTGCTTCATATTTAGCTTCTAATGCAGTCCATAAATTAAATGCATTAAAAAAAAAATTTGCATTGTAAAAATCATACAGGGCATCTTCTAGGCAGTTCAGTATACGATTTTTAGCCATATAACTTTGTCTCTTCCAACTATCTAATTCTCTTTCATTTTCAGGTTCATTCAAGGTTTCGTCAAACGGCTTCAAAACCAACTCATCAAGCATATGAAAAATCAGAAAAAAATAGTATTTTTGATTGCCATCTTTTGAAGTCCTTTCCAGAAAATTTCTGAGGTCTGTCAACATCAGTCTTCGCCATTGATACAGAAGAATTAACGAATTATCAAATATCGTGTTAAGATTGTTGTCGCCAATCTGTAACAATAAAAATAAAACTAAACAGAAACTTGAACTGTGTTATCGTTAGAACAATAATAGAAGCACTCTGATATCTTGAAGCACACAATTGGGCAGAGCCACCTGCTCAGCAAATTGTCCTTAACACGATATTTGTCGGGTACACCTCAATAATGAGCGATGCTATACCCCTACTGACAAATCATGTCCAGGATAGAACTGCCCGCTATTAACCCAGTTAGCACAACTTGGTTAACCCTCTATGAACCTAACAACGAATAGAATAGAAGAAAGAAAAGAAATTTAAACACTCAATTGCGCAAATCAAAGCAAGAAGAGGGGAAAAGTAGATAGGACAGTGGCTGCTACTGGAGTACCTTTCAAATGATTTTTCCTTTCGCTTTTATAGGCAAATTCGAGAGAGGAGAATAAATTCGCATTTATGAAAGAATATTTTTATTAATTCGAATTAATCATATTTATTTTTAAAACGGTAACATAAATATATTTTAGGAATTTAAAACAAAACCGTTATGTATTGATGGGGCACTTGCTGGCTCACGCAGGCACACGCCGAGCACGTGCAAAACACACGCAAGCTTCGCAAGCCCGCGTGCGTGCTTTGGTGCGAAGCACCGCACATGTGTGATAAGCATGCATCAATCCACTAGCCCATTTCCTTAGTCCTCCCCCTACCACAAAAGCATCTAAACCCTAAGGGCGCTCCCTTAGTTGTCAATTTTGTGGTAATAAATGTTGGAAATAAAAATGGCTAATACTAAAATTAAGAGTTTATTACTTAAAATGATTTTTGTTACTATAATTAACTTGATGGGTGCTAGGATCACTAGTCCAAACTTGGGTGGAATTATAACCATCCATTTTCACTTCTTAGTGAATGAGAAACCTTTGGTTGTCCCACATTGGGCAAACCAAGGAGGAAGTTCATGCATATTACCACAAACGTTCTATATAAGGAAAAGAACTAGTGGATTGGATATGGACTTGGGAAATGGACTAGTGGGCAAATGCATAGATGTGCGGTGCTTCGCACCGAAGCACCGCAGGCCGCGGGCTTGCGGCCTTGCGGAGATTGCGTGTGCTTTTGCGTGTGCTTTTGGCGTGAGCCTTGGCGCGACCCTTGGTGCGACCCTTGGTGCGACCATTGGTGCGAGCCTTGGCGTGAGCCTTGGTGCGAGCCTTGGTGCGAGCCTTGGCATGACTATTGGTGCGAGCCTTGGCATGACCATTGGCGTGAGTTTGACGTGTGCTTGGAGCGTGCTTGGCGTGTGCTTGGCGTGTTCCTGCGAGTGCACACGTGTACCCATCAATGAGA